>JAZGTJ010011218.1:0-17183 GCA_036877575.1 Botia almorhae
TTGTTGACACAGTGGCCTAAGATGACCCTAAGCTAGTCTACCAAACCTTTAGATGCACAATGATAATCTATCTGTAAAAATGAAATTCAGAACATTAATTTAAGTGATTTAAGTGTTATCTGGTTACTACTGACAGAAATCGAGGAACAAAAGAATGATTTAATAATAATAGAAAAAAATTGGACATAATATTACATTAAGTATTTAAAATTGCTTAAACCAATACAACATTACAAAAATTTTCATCGTTATGATGTTGCAGAAAAGAATTGTCCACTAACAAAACATGGCCACTAACAAAACTATTACCATACTTTTTGGGGGTGTATCATGGTAGTACAAAATTTAAAATTAGGTGTTTGGAAAATATAGAGGTGAGATAGGGAGGACCACTCTAGACTTCTTTAATCACACACAGAATAATGTCAAAATAGTGTAATTTTTTAAAGTGTACAATAATATTGATTGAAGGCTAATGTAATTCTAGCTACTGAACAAAACAATTGAGTCATCAAGTTAAAATCATCAGGTGATAAATATATTTTTACTAAAAGAATTTCACTTGCTTTAGATAATTATGACTTGTGTCATCGCTTTAACAGTATTCCTGACAGCTGAAAGCATTATGATCTATTCAGTAACGTTAATATAACAGGGGCAATTTTCACTCTGACTTTGTATTAAATATTATGATGTAGTTTTTTCCCCATTAATCTGTTAATAATACAATTACTTTTGAAATGTTTATTGTACCAAATGACAGTTAAATTTGCAGTAGACTATGTGTTATGTGCAAATGTTAAAAATGTAGTATAACCCCTGGTCTCCCTATTTCATGTAAATACAACAAAACATAAATATGGTTAACTATTTAGCACCAATACATTACCATGATACATCATTGTACCTTGGTATTGGAACATTATGTAAGGCATATTCCTACATTTAATTGTATGTATTTATTGCAAGCATAGTTCTTGTCACATAGCACAGACCATCGACAAAATATCACTGTCAGTTAGTCATATGTATGGAAAGAAAATCAGTCATCAGGGAGCTCTGAGGATCATCTGTTCAGCAGATGAGAAGACAAGATCAGATGATGTCACTAGGGTCACTGAAAAGGGCAGAGATGACTTAACTAATGACCTCTAGTCTCCTGCTGTTGCCACCTATCCATCTGGATGTGCCACGCTGCTGTCAGACCAGACACCAGTGACACACAGCAGTGACAGAAGATAGCTGAGAGCCAAAGAAACTTATTTGCAGTCAAATCTGCTAAAATTTGCTAAATCTTGCCAAAGAGAAACAACAATATTCTCATAAGAGAGAAGAACTGTGATGACATGTATACTGAGAGCAGGGCTAAAGTGCCAGGATCAGTTCACCACGACCGATATCAAAATGTACTGCCAAGAGGCAAGGAGTGTGCAGATCCTAAAACAAATATACTGGAAGAAGGCTGTGCCTCTATAAATAATATTATCACTGAAACAGTTGCACATGCTATAGTTTCACTTTCCATTCCATGCAAAATCTCCTGATATCTAGAGGTCTGCCCGGTGCAGACTAAAGGTTAAATAAAGGTTTCCAATCAACATGAACTATTACCTGTAAAAACTAAACAGAACAGTCAAAACAACCTTTTTTATGGTAACACAAGATTTGACAGGCTTGTTTTATTCTGTTCACTTTTTGTAACATCTTTATTGAATTTGTGTAGTATTTTAAACATATTTACAATTATTGTTTTTTGTTCAGTAAAAATACAAATACAGAACACAGCTTTTCCAAAACCCACCCAGCAACAGCAGAGAAGAATGTTTGCTTGGGCTTCTCTTGCTATTAACAAAGTAATGTTACTGAGAGAAACAGTGAAACACAGAAGCAGCAGGGAACCACTGCCATCTAGAGGGGAGGAGTGGCTTAGATATGACGTATGGCAACAGGAGTAAGAGAACTGTGAAAGATGACAATTTTGAAAGTAAGGAACAACGAAGTGAGGAATTGAAGCAAAAATTTATGAAGAGAAAAATTCTTCAGGGGTTGGGTAATGACATTTACACCCAACATCCTTTCAAAGGTGCCTGAACTCAAACTCTCAAACAGTTTCTTTGTGACTTAAACTTTATTCCGCTGAGTGAAATGTTTGCTTTTTCTTCTCTGGTCTATTACATTAAACAATTTCTGAGTATGTGGCATTCTACAGAACAGAAAAAAAAATCATAAACATAAAAATTGAATAAAGCTGAGCATGTCTTTTAAAGTCACTAAATCAATAATCATTCATTAGGGAAATTAACCCAAAAAATAAATAAGTAAAACAGTAGTTCATAATTGGCTGCAGGTCAAATTAAACTGAATAAAGTAATTTGATTAGCTAGAATCACATTGTGCCACTGTGTTTCAGAAACAAACGCATGATCTGCACCACAGATGCATGTTCAGCCTGATCAATAGTCATATCACAGCTCATATAAGAGATGCCCGTGTGTCTCTACATTATCCAGTAACTCAAATGACAGTCATAAAAAGCTTTAGAAATTTTCCCTCACACTTAAAGTGTTATTATGCAGATGTATGCAAAGTCTTTCCTGACCATGGCACAGACAGTGTATTTTATGAAATCTAAACTGCACATATAAAAATGTCTTGATGGCTATGATTAGTGGTCAATCTGTTGAAAGAATCCGATCTTGACTAACAAGGTGGCAACCTCAACAGACAAAAACAAATGGTGACAGACATCTGCATTAGCTTTTAAAGCACTGTTACAACTATTCCTGATTCAAGTTTTACTGAATCACCATGTGGCGAACCACACGCCAAACCGATCCACCTTCTGTTCCAGAAGAGCAGAATGAATTAATTCTTAACGTGAGAAATCAAAATGGATGCAAAGTAAGTTGGGAATGATAAGAAATTAAATGCCGATTTCTGGAATGGACAGGTGATACATGTCAGGTGGAAACTGATTCACAGGCAGCAGCTGTTCAATAGCAGCAAATGTTTGTGAATAACCAAAGGGGCTTTTTTTCCCAACTAACCTTAACACAAAACACTACAACCTGATGGAGATACAAACGAAGTGTGTTTGAGAGACAACAGACTATTTCAGGAGAGCACACAGAAATCCTGGTACGAGAGGAAAGCTCATCCCTGGCTGCCTCTGGCCTAATTTCAACCTTAGCTGGAAAGAGATTTTACAAGAGGTCACATCCAACATCTGCTGTCTTCCAGAAGCCCTAAAGCACTGCAGTTCCAGCTCAGAAAGCGAGAGGCTTCAAAAGCAGTCTGGTCCGAGAGCCATTTATCCCTCATTTTGCTGTGATTTAGCACTGAGACGATAATATGAAATGCTGCCAAAATGGGTAAAAGAAAAAAAAACCAAACGTGTTCAAATCCTCTTCCCGGTGGGAATCGCGCATCTATTTCAGAAGGTCCTTTTCGTCTTCTAAACATAAGCACCGTACCACTGCTGTTTGTTTGTGTGTGAGAGACGCGTGTACAGGCGTGTGAGATCGTGCCATGCTCTGCTCATAGTCACAAGGAGAGAGATGCGTGACACTGAACCTGTGAAACGAGCCAGCAGTGTGTCCTTCAGAGAATATATGAGACATGGATAAAGAAAGCTGAATCTGTTTTGGTCTCTTCCAGTTCGCTGCAGTCAGATCAGTTTGCAGTCCAGGAGGAGACCTACCAGGAGTGGTAGGTGGGTAAAGTTCTCTCCTCTCCTTCACTCTGTTTTTCAGAAGGAGGGAGGCTTGTAGAAAAGGGGCGAGTGAGGGGGGAGAACGCCCCCCGGGTGAGTCCACTCTACCGTTGGCTCTCGCTTCCAGGCAGGGTGATGTTTCCCAGGTGCAGGACAGGTAAAGGGTGGGCCTCTGTGTTGAAGACCCAGTTCTCAAGAGGCAGCAGCTCATCACTGGAGAAAAGTAGATATAGATACCTACAAAAACACAAAAACAAAAGAGGACTTCACTAACTCTTATTCCATTTAGTGCCTGTGTAACATTTTCACAGTGAATTCAGGTTTTAAGTCCTTTGTCTGGACTGTAAATGCAATATATATGACATTCTTACGCATTTGATTAGCAACAGACTTGTAAAACAAGCCGCAATGCGCGATGACACCAGAAGGGGGCGGTAGTGTTAAATATGGTGGACCTTTCAGTCCAATTCACTGTGCTAATCTCACTTCGTTTAGCTGCTAGCTGATAAATGAACAGTTTATCCTAATGCTTAACCTTTTCTGTATGTTGTGCTTGCTTTAAACATCAACAGACCATTACTGCATTGTTATTATATAATTATAACCTAAGTACAAGCACAACAAACTGAAATTGTTCAGGTTACTATAGCAACACAGCTTCAGCAGATTGACAGTGAATGCAATGAGCTTTACTTGAGGGTTTCAGCCAGGAAAAAGCTTTGCTGGACGTCATCATATGTTGGGTTGGAGGAGTAGACGTCCTTAACGCCCGAGAATCCTCCACTAACTCGACAGTATTTATCAATGGCCTGCAGAGAAGATGGAAAAAGGGTTGTAACTTCACATAGCAATATCACAATGAAAAACATGCAGGTCTGGTAAAGGTAAAGCCATGTAAGGAAACTCAAACTTATGATGGTTAATTTCCCACGGAGGGACAGAAGGAGCTGTTACAAGACGTGGGAGTCGTGACAGATGTTTTCTTTAAAGATTGCACATCTTTAATTTGACCACATGCAACACTTACATCAGCAAAGGTCAGACAGTGTCATCTGTACAATCTGATTAACCCACGTTATCTTACAACTGCTCTTGTCCAACTGGCAAGTAAGTTTTATTTACTCACCAAACCAATTTTTACTCTCATTTGGCACCTGGCCCTTGTATATCACTGGGCAGGATAGCAAAGTTCTACAAAACAGATGCACTTTACCGTGTTATACCTCAGACAGATTGTCTGTATATGTGCAATAACAACAAAAAAGCCTGTTCTAATCACCACTTTACAACTGCAAATCAAATCAATGTACAACTGTACTCGTAGTAAAAGCGATCGACAAATAGGATAGGCTATACGAGGCAGCTCTGCTTTTCTGGCTCTGTTCTCCAACAGCCCATATTGGTCCATTAGTGCTGCTCCAACATCTCCGATCAGGACTTAAGGGGGAGACTGATGCAAGCCATCTGTGCCAGTTAAACATGGCATGATGTGCTCACCTACCTGGAGCAGATCTGCCTCAGACAGCTGCTACACTGTGGACTCGTTATAACATAATAACAGCTGGGCTGCTGCAGTCTCCAATTAACACGTTCAGATGAGGTTTATAGACAATCAGTCCACGCTTATTGATCACAGATCTACCTGTGACTCCAGCCAGAAGCCGTCAACTAACTTGCAAGCAAGCAGTCATTGCAGTACCTGTATTACAATGCTCCTTTGATTTCCTGTAGCTCAACTGGTAGAGCATTGCGTAAGTAGTGCAAAAGTTGTTGGTTCGATACCCAGTGAACACAAGTGCTGATAAAATGTATACCCTGAATACAGTCATGAATAAATGTAAACGTTGTACACTGCCTTTCAGTACACCTAAAGGGGCAATTCCACTAGGCGGTCCCACCCAACATGTTAGAGACATGTGGGTGGGCTTTTTTGACTTGCGGCAAACTTGAGAGAAATTTTTTAAACAGTTTTGCACTATAGCCACCACCTCTACATAATTTCTTCAAAAATTATACTTTATAATGTAGTTTTATATATAATTTTATATTTGTGATGCCTATGAAGTGTAAAGGTACTAAATCAGTTGTCTGACTAAACTATCTCTGTGAACCCTACAGCAATCCAAAAGGGCCAACTGTCATCAAAAAGACAAACGAAACCAAACAAAACAAAAAAAGCCATTCGTTTATACTCCAACTGACACTTCAGATGAGAACCAGAAAGATATCTTAACAGATCCTGGAGCTGAACCACCAAGACTGAACGCCAAACAGATCCACACAATACTGTTTATCTAAGCACAGAACAGCGTGAGAAACACAAAGAGAAAAGTGAGATGCTGAGAACCTGGAAAGAAAAAGGGCCTATAGAGAGAGCTGGAGAAAGAGGCAGGACAGAAAATGATAAAGTTAGAGGAGAAAAGAGCAGAACAAACGAAGGAATTTTGGTGATGGAAGAACAACCGAGCTTTTTTCTGCTCTCTTTCTCCTTTGACAGGAATCGGAAGAACAAAAAACGAGGGAGGGAGGGTGAGAAAGTGAGATAATGACAACACGGACGCCAAGCAGCTCATCAAACAAAACCCACTGCAGAGGAACAGCACAGTACCAGCAGAACAATGTCCAATCAGAGAGAAACATTGACTCCCCATTCTCAAGAGCACTCTGGAACCCTTTTAAAACACAAACATAAATCACAGACCGGTTCTCCCTGCAATAATACTGACATGAAACAAGAGGGAAGCATTATTTTGCACAACAAGAGATGAACAGAGATGGATGGAGAGTTGCAGGAAAAATACGGACAACAGAAAAAAACTAGAACTAGAGATGGATATCACAGTGATGAGATACGAGTTTATATACGATGAAGAACATCCTGTCCGGTACACACAGTCCGACCTTATTCTGTCTCTGATATCAGCTTGAACCCTGATGGCTGGAGATACCAGCTCTGGGAGAAGTGAGTCTAATGTCTGTTGGTGTAGGCAAGCATCAAATTTAAACAAAAATATAAAACTTTGTCACTAATCACATTTAAATCTGTCAATAAAAGGATCTGATTGTCATACTGTCTGTTTGGGTCATACAGACGGATGTATCAGTGAGAGGTGAGGAGGGATGCTGACCTGTGCTGCCTCCCAGCCCCACTGCCTGTATTTGGGGTCGTGGGTAAACCTCCACATGTACCAGTATGTCTCGATGACCTCTGGTCTCAGAATGTAGTACTTCTCGTTCTGCCTCACGGCTACTGCCTCCAGACCGCTGTCGAACTTGAAGGCTTCTGGACCGAGCTTCAGCACTGCAACAAAACCAAAGCTTTATAAACGTCATACCATCAGCTGAACCTTCATATCCCTCATGCTGTTACAGAGCTTGTTGTGGCAGAGCAGAAAAATTAACATCTCTCAGTCATGTTACAACCCATTCTCAAAATATCCATGGCAACACAGCATGCTACAACTTATCACGGCAACACAGCGTGCTACAACTTTGATATGATTTTATTGTCATGAAGTTGTTTTTTTGGGCTAATTAAAATATTTAATCTCAATCTTTTAGACAAAGAGTCATTTTTGTTACATTTAAAAGCCTTTGGTTTATATAACCTTTCTATACCACCTTTCTGTTGCCCTCTTGTTATTTACTAACCAGTGCGATCATAGCTTTCGTGGCAGGTGTGGGCAATCTCTGCCCCGAGCTGCAGATAGTGCCCAGCTTTATCATCTGGTGACCCATCAGCCCCAAGGGCAAACATGCCCCCAGCAAAACAAGTCAGGTGACCCATCTTCCGTTCTAGATGGCCATTTTTCCACTCCCCTATAAATGTAAGACCTCCATTGGACTTACGGATGAGGTGACGCTCAATAGCCTGAAGGAGTAAAAGAGAGAGACAAAGGAAAAGGGAGAGAATAATTTGAATAATAACAGACACAGTGGTGCAGCACGAAACAACACTACACCAGCTGTCATGGCAACCAACAGCTCTCACCTCAATGGCATCGTCGTAGGTCTTGCGAGCTTCTGTGTCAGATTTGTCAGACATAAGCCAGGCCTTCAACAGGTATTCATAGAAACTATCACCCAGCCCCCCCACAGAGGTGTGATCTGCAGAATAAGAAACCAGAACAGAGGTCGAGCAATATGTTGTCTTCTTCAATAACTGATACTATTTTAAAGAGCCCCTCTGCTGCCTCCACCAGCTCAGAAGCACTTTTATATTTTATGTTCACTGTGATGTTACCAAAAGCTACACAGTGCACAATTTAAGTTGACATTATTTTTGGAAATGAGTTAATGCAAAAATGATTTCTTATGCTGTCCAAACCCTATACAACTTATTTTTTTCCTGTGGATTACAAAGGAGAAATTCTGAAGAACCACTGATATGATTCAAGTCTACAAGTCTCAAGAGTCAAAACTTGTATTTCTTTTATTAGCATTGATGCTACAGTATATACAGTATAATATACATGCTACAGTACCCAGCGGTCTCTGGTGTGGCTGGTTAGGACAAAAACTGTTTTCGATACTGTGAGTAGAAAATCAACTAGCCTAGAATTATATTTCTAAAATCTAAATATTGTATCATTCAGCTGTAGCAAGAAGGACCAGCTTTGATTCTCACTGTTATTCTACCTGCTCAGTTTTGTTTATTTTCTATCCAAAGCTTGCTCTTCTGCATTCCTGAATGTTGCTATGAAAGTCTATTCAGCCTTGAAACTGAGACACATTACAATAAAAATGCACTGAAATGAGCATGTGTATGTGCATTCACTCAGCACGGAAACACACCAGCACACACCTAATCATTTAGAAATAGCCATTGACTGTGTGTTCCACTTTAACAGAGCTAATGACTCAGAAGACAGAGTGTGTGTAAAGTGTGTGTGTTTGACAGCCCGGAAGTCATTTGTACTGCTAATGGCTTGTAATGGGGACCTACAACAGACCATGTAAACAATCTGTGTTTAGTTATCGGAGGGAGCTGCAGAGGTTAAGACGGAAAACGTTTAAGACATGGCTTATAACAAGGGGAACTAGACTGGAGGCATGGCTTAGAGGTTTGCTCATTCAGATGCGAGCTGTGGTGCATTGCATGCTGTCTGAATTGAAATACAGTCTGCAATATTTTCCATTCAATTAAAGTGACTAAAAGGTTTTGAAAATGTCCAGAATTGTGACATTCTGTACATTAGCCTCATATTCATCTTTTAACCAAGAAAGATTTATTGACTCCACAGCAAACAGAGCAATTTTCCCTTTACTGTTCCAATACTTATGGAGGGCATTGTAATTAATAATTTATTACATAATTTATTTAATTGTTATATATTTACTTAATGTTATATATTTATCTCCATAAGCAATTATTTTAACTGAAGCTGTTGGCGTAATCCACTACAGGCAATGTGCTTTTGACCTACAATTTAAAAATAGCTCAGATGCATACAAACATGTCTGAGTGGCATTTATATAAAAGCTTGTTTAACCCGACTGAGGAACAGACAGGAAGCATGCTAACAAGAAGTGTGATGTGTATGTGATGTGCAGAGGAGTGTATACTGTACACTATATACATGCTTTATATAGTATCAGAGGAGCGATGGAGGAGCCCATTAGTACTGTCACAGTTCATACCTGCCAAGCCTAGTAAGATGTTGCTTGTTCAACCTGCTGGAAAAGAGCTAGCGGGCTAACAGCACAGGAGATGAGCTGCCAAAACTTATTATGGAGTTCTTTAGAGACCGGAAGTGGAGGACAGATGCGGAGGTGATGATTTTGCACGAGAGAGGTGCGAACACGGAAGTGACCGGCTAAAAATCCTGCATGCAATCGCTGGTGTATGAACAGAACAAGAGCTACCGAAATCAATGAGGTAGCGAGGCAGAAGGCTGAGGCACGTTATGACAGATCCTCTAAATTGAATCTGGTATCTCTTTAAAGATGTATTTTATGCTAATGGATGTGTGGTACCAGCCTGATGGTGGCAAAACTGTGAAGCTGTCATGAATTATTCAAAGGAGAGAAAGAGAAAATTGAAAAGTGGTTTTCTGAGTGTTGCTATGCGGTCTGTAAGGCATTGCTGGGTTGTTCTGGGTGGGTGCTTAGTGACCTTAGTCAAAAGAGCCCACCCCCAGATATATATATGGTCCCCGTTTACACCTGGTATTAGAATTAGCTTCATATTTTTGACTGTAGAAAGTTAAGACAGAAGGTATGGATCTTGATAGCATGTTTGACAGGGTGAAAGGAACAATGCAAAATAATATAAACAGCACAGGAGCAGCAAAAGAACAAGAAGAAAGGTAGCAGACAGAGAGATGCAGTACAGAGATGCAGGAAGAGCTGAGATGTTCTACTATCAGTGAGTGGACGGCTCACAGGCAGAAAATGACAGACTGAAGATGTAGATTTAAAACACACATTCTGAGCTTTCATTTGGAAAACAGATCTCTGGTGCACCCCAATTAGATTTTACACCTTTAGATGCACACACCCAAAATCTGTAATTTCGTACATGTGTGTGTACGCAAACTCGCAGTCGGTCGATCAGGTTTAGCCTTTAGACACAGAGCAGTAATTAAACCCTCATCTCTCTCAGTAATTAAGAGTTGGTTAAAACACACAGTGGAGTGTTTTCACTACACATAATTACTAATTACATATAAAGACACTTCCCCACATGCCATCTTTATTAAAGCACACTGATCAGTGAGAAGATGAGGATAAGCTGCCATTCTGTCATCGTTCACATTTATAGAATAATAAATCCTGGCAGAGGGATTATTAAAATCATTTTTTTGCACGAGCACAATTGATACAGCAGGCGGCTCAGAATTTTTGGCATCTCCATTTGATTTGAGCCTCTTCTTACGATTATTATAGTAATAGGGATACCAAAATATATTGGATATATTCAGGTCTAGTATATCAGTATACCATAATTACTGCAACTAGCTCTGTTCCAAATCCTTTTCGGATATTATTGGCATGCTAAAGAGCGTTATAAAAACAGGCTGCAGAATTATGTTGCCAACCATGATGACTCGTTTTCAGCAATATCAAAAGGCAGCATCACATATTTCCATTCATGCTTAGACAGTCCCAGTTGCAATCGATTTTTATCCAACAAGGTGAAAAGGGGCAAAAATACACTGAAAATAGCTGCCCATATGTTGGGTCAAAAAAAATGTCACTTCTCGTACATTAAGCAGACACCCTTTTATTGTCAGCGACTGAATTACTGTGCGTAGCAGTTTTATAGTCAGACAAACAGAGCATCATTAGCATCATTTATTTCATGAACTGAATGTCATACAAAGCAACAGAAGCTTTCAGAGATACTCACGCTGGCCCCAGCGTCCTGTGCGAGGGTTTAGGTAATTGGGGTAGAGCCCGTTGGGTCTGTCCATCTTAGCCAGTAGCTTCCTTATGTGCATTACCTGACAGGAGAAGCATAAAACAAATGTTAAATAATTAACTGTTAATTGTTACATAAACGTGTAAATAATTTATTGTTAACTTTCAAAATTAAAACAAATCACCAAGTAACAGTTATTCTAGCTACACCACGTTTGCAGTTGCCATGCAACTGTTTTTGAATTTTACGGTGGTTTTGCCTTATTCAATCAGAATTTAGACTTAGAACTACCAATTTATTCAATATTTATTCAATATTACCATGTATTATGTGTCATCATTTTTCTTTTTTCTGTGCTTTTTTATATGTAAAGCAGATTTATTTGTGCTAATAAATAAATAGTGCTACATAAAAATAAAAAGTGCTATAAAAATAATAAAAACACCTTTTGATAGTAAGCAGGGTTTCCTGTTAGATATGTCAGGTGCACAAACTCCATGTGCAGCGTCCCAAATTCAGCCAAAATGCTGCTTCCAGCCGATGCCCAGCCCCAGTTTCGCCCCACGCCACTGAAACAGACGTGACATTTACATACAAAACATTACATTCCAGCCTGCAGCACTCATCCACCTTTATTCATGTACAGTGTATGAACAATCAAGAATTAGTGACCTACTACACTCCTTCAAATGGATCCACTTTTGCATGTTCAATCTTAAAATCCTCTGCTCTACTTCTGAGTCTCATTGTCATTCACAATGTACCCAAAGCATTTATTTATTCCTGATTACAGCATTTGTGTGTGTGTGTTGTTTACAGCATGTGTGTTGTTTTTGAGTGTGTGTGTTGTTTACAGCGTGTGTGTTGTTTTTGAGTGTGTGTGTGTGTGTGTTGACTATAAAAGCCTGCTCTACATGAATGAGGATTAATAAAACACACCGGCGTTCTTTCCCTCAGGATTACAGACACCATGAAAAACACAGCGGTCTTGTCTGTTCCCAAGCAATTTCTTCTAAACACCCAATTAATTCACAAAAGCTGCATCGGGCTCCATTTGACCCCCTACCTCCTCCAGCACAAAAAAACGTGATGTACTCTCACAACACGCACTGCAGATTAATTGTGCAATTTTAATTTTATTCTAATCAAATTATGCGGAAAGCCGAGTTAAACAGGAAGGCACACAAGGTCCAACAGTGACTCCATTTTGCAGCAGCCCCCAGTGGGAAAGTGTGCAGGAGAGACAGCACGGGGAGAAAATAGCCAAAGAAAGAAACAGAAAGTGACAAAGGATAAAAAATGGTAGGTGTAGGGCTGTGGAGATCTAACATACGTCTTCAGGTTGACCATGGCCCACGGGATGCCTGTTGGGGTGTTGAAGGCAGGAAGCAGCTTTTCTGCCAGCTGGACAGCCTTCACCTTAAAAACCTACCAAACACAAAGAGAGAAGAGAAATAAATAATGAAACACACACGATACAAAGCAAGACAAACAGAAGAAAGAATCAAGACAACTGAAAGGTAATGAACAACCAACCCTCTGTGTGTGCATCTCACACAAACATATACAGCTTTACATATGTGTATACATAAAACTGTATTTTGCATGACATTTTTATGTAATTATGAACATATAATTAACACTTTCCTCCAAATACAGTAATGCATCTGCGATCCCACCTTTAGTGTTACGCAACTTCCCTTTGTGATTCTTATAAGATTATTAGATAATTAAAACACACAGAAAAGAAATTTTTTCAAACAAGCAATGCAATGCAATAGACAGACACCACAATTTAATTGGATATACATTGTTATTGTAATGTATATATTGTAATGTTGCATTACAATAATGAAAATGTATTTTTGCATTATGGTAAGGGAAATGGGGGATGGAGTTAATTGTCATGTAAATAATGCCACAATGCAAAACAACTTAATGGCCCTGAAAACAGGTTTGATTGATTGGGGGTTGAAATATGACCTGGACGTGGACTTCAGAGGTTTTGTAATATTTACTGACTGTAACTCGACTCTTCACCTCAGAATCACTTACAGATCATCCACAAACCCAGAAGGGAACTGACTGCACATATGGCCTCAGAGAGAGACAGACTGAATGCACAAATGAGACCAAGAATAAATACCCAACAAACACACCTGCATGTATTTACAGACTGTGGGCTGCAGAAAGTGTGAGGTGAGAAACAGGATTGTTTGCCTTCATCAGAAAAACTGACTGAGACAACCTTTGCAGACTGCTGCAATTTAACAAAAATACTGCAGCACATTAAGCAGGCTGATAGCAGAGATTACCCTGCCCTTACAAAATACTTGGAGAACATCTTTTTGGTGGGGTTTAAATACTCGTAAATGAAAGGTTGCTGGTCAAACCCTGTGAGGAGTGATCCAATTACTTGTGAAGAGTCATCACAAATGTGCACTTGAGTAAAGCAATTAAAGACAACAAACTCAAAATTCTCATTTATTTTATTAAGATATGTTTCAGATCTTATTGTGCATAATTACTCACTGTCAACCTCTGCTAAATAAATTTAAGCCTCACACTATATATATTTTTCACCTAATATACAATTTTTTTCAGACATCACATTACAGAATTCATATGCGTGGTGAAAGCAGTTAACTGGTCAAGGTAATACTGTAAATTGCTTCTCTGTAAGTCGAGCAAATAATTATTAACTTATGTACAGTTTGGAGTTCCATGCATATACCAGCAAGCACACAAAAAGAGTGACTTCACCCAAACCAATAGTGCAGATTATTCTCTGAGCTGCAGAGCAGATGTCAAGCTCGCACCAATCAATAGTTCTCATTTTCCAGGGCTCCTCTGTGTCACCGTGATTTCGTGAGACTGTCTGACTGCAGCTCTTCAATCCCACCAAGTGCTTTTGAGCAGAAACCGCTGGAAAATGTCTGGTCCTCATGACTCAGACAGACTGTTCTAAGTAGGGTCTGTTGAGTTAAAGATCTGTTGCTGGTGTCTGAGCGGTTGATCGTTTAGGCTTTTTTTAGAGGGGAAGATAAAATGAAGACTGCAGAGAAAAGGCCTCTGCCTCTCAGACGGGCTGCGCAGCTGCCCGAGTTCCTGCTGATGTTTCTATTTTAGCTAGTCTTGCAGACGTTTACGTGGAGCCTATTAAAATGCACAGGAATTCACTGCAATAGATGTGTGAGGGAAACATACCGCTTTCAACATATTCCTGAAAACACACAGACACAAACGCAGAGCAAGAAAGACTACAGAAATACCACAATGCTGTTTACAAGTCCAGTAAAGAGAAAACAGAACATAAGACCATTTTTGCATAGAGGACAATGAAAAAGGCAGCTACTGTACCTAAATACACTTCACTGTAAATACAAATGTATACTGTTTGCATTTTATCTAGTATCATATAGGAAACCGTAGGGAGGAAACGTGGGATTGGAAAACATCACAATTTGAATACAAACCAATGCAATACTCTAGCCTCAGACAGAATGCATTTTTTATTGGAGTTTTTTTTGGTTCTACTGGACCTTTGGACTGCAAATATGGGTCATGAAGTGCGGCCAGTGGTATTTAAACCCAGTACATCAAAAAATGGGTAGAGATCACAGAAACAGAGAGGAGAAAGAAAGACAGTCAGAGAGAACGAGACAGGAGCTAATTTAGGCTGAATGAAAGCTCCCCTCAGGATTACTGCTTGGACTGGTGTGTTTATGTGAGTGAGTGAATCTGTGTAATTCCCAGAATGCAGATTCCGATGCTAAAGTCTAATCTGCTTGATGTGAATCATAAGCTCCAGAGATGATCCTGTTACTACACATATGGAGATCTGAGCCTGGACATTCCCTATGAAACTGCTTCTGCTCTCTGTACACACACACAAAGGTGCCCTCAGTCCCAAATGTTCCTTAAACGTGTAATGGAGGCATATAAAGAGATTATGCAGAACACATTGGAAATGGAGCGAATGAGTGTACAGAGGGTTCGAGGTTAAAGCTGGAAAGCTGTTCTCTCTCTTTCTCTCTCTCTCTCTCTTTCTCTCTCTCTCTCTCTGGCTCTTAGTTTGTTTGTGCATCTGGAGCCTTTTATGACAAACCCTCTTCCTCCTGTTTATTCTCTTTGTCGTCATGGCAGCATTATCGGGAGCTGCCAATCAAGGCTGACACAAACACAGCCAATCCGAAGCAAATGCACCCAGTCAGATCGCAGCATCGGAGCAGACGCCTAATGAAGAAATTAGGATGCCGTCTGGGAGAATGTTTATGCGCTTTTAGCCGAAAGCCGCTCACATCCTTAAAGCAAATAGGGATCGTCAGTACATTTTTACATTTACATTTCAAACACATTTTCTGCCTTTTTTGAAAACGATTTCTCCTGGTTTATAAATAAACGGCACAGCTAGAGAGATACACACAGTTGAGTCTACACGGCACAGATAAAAAAAAAGCATAAACTGACTCTTCAGACCCAAGAATCATAAACTCAGTGTTTACGGAGTTGGATTTTATATCCATTACAAAATAAAAACAAATATACCACACATTAGATGTTTCACAAAACACATTTGTCCTGAGATGGTTGTTTTATAACTCCTACTTCAGTACGAAATATCAATTCTAGATTTCCAAGTCATAAAGAACTGTTTGCAGTGAAAAGAAAAACATGGAATCCTGCAACACATGCTCTGATCTCAACATCATTAAATCAACAAGGGATTACTTTAACAGACATGAGGAGAAACGACTGAGGCAGCCGGAATTCATAAAACAACTCTGGCAAGTTCTCCGAGATGCTTAGAACAACTTCCTAAAAGTCTACTCAAGTCTGCCTGGGTGTACTGGTGCTGTAAAAGGCAATGTGTGGTCACAATAAATATTTACACATTTTGTTATGTTTACTGCATTTTGTAAGAAATTAAACAAGAAATTTCTTCATATATTCCCTTTACTTTTGAGTCTAGCATTTTTGCACAAAACTACATATTTTGTAAAAGGGAAATGGTTACCATTAAAAAATCTGGCTTATTAAGAGTAAATTTATAACATTTATAACACAAGCATGTGAATAATGCTTGTTCATATAAGTCAATGCATTAAGCATTACGCACTAACAATGGAAAACCATTTTTGACAGCATTTTGTTAATCTAGGCAAATGTTAATTATACTATTGTGGATTGCTAATTCGTGTTACTTCATTACTATTTACTATAAATTACTGTAAAGTTTTAGCAGAATTGGAATTCTTTAATTCTCTCCATTTTAAAAAATACTCCCTGGGTTTAATTCTCAGCTGGCCCTGCAGACGCTGGGTCTCGTGTTACCTTCTGATGTGTGTGGCCAACAAAACTGCAGCTGGGTTGTCAAAACAAACACTAATATTGGTGGTCTACATGTAAAAAGCCAAAACTAAACTAAAAAACTAAGCTCATAAAACTCATTTTTATGGTTCTGGCTGCTCTCATAGTTTTCATTGGACACCTAAGAAGTTTTCAGTCTACTAAGCAAACAATGGCAGCTACAATCTGGGAACTACTGGAACACCAGATATGTTTTTTAAGGAAAAGGTCAGACTGTTTCATATTCCAAAGGAGAATTTGATGAGTGACGACACGGCCAAAGATGTAGCACATCAACTATGCAGATAAGCAGCAGACATTTTCCCATCCATTAAATCGTTTCTCAAATCTCTGTCCTCATCCTGCCTCTGCTGGGCCTGAGGCCGCGGTTCTGTTCTGCCTTTGATGAGATCTGTGTTTGACAACAGAAGAGTGTGCTGCTCCCTAATGTGACACCGCACATTTACTACCACTCTAAAGATTATACAACAACAGGACAGCACATACAGAGAAAGAGAGAGAGGAAAGGGGGGGGAGAGAGACGACGCTAACTGCTTCAATCATACTGCACATAATGTCTAAAATAAACACCATTTTCTCACCATTACTGCTTTAATAAATGTGCAAATAAAGACAAAGAACAAACATTTGCCTGTTTTTTTCAAGCACAGCTTATGATCTTATTTGGCTTGAAGATGTATTATGAAATAAATCCTCAGTCAGCACTGTGTTTAGGGAAATGTACAGTTTCACACAGTA
>JAZGTJ010011219.1:0-17181 GCA_036877575.1 Botia almorhae
CCGTTTATTCCCAAACGTCGCATATTATTCCCCCGTAGGTACTGAATAGGTACACTATAATTACAAAAAAGGTATGCGGTAACTTCAGTTTACTTACGTGGTTTGTTGCATGTTAATTACCTGGTTCTTACCCCCTTATGACCCGAACGTACCGCGTTGTTCCCCTTTACTTACCCCGTAAGTTCTTTATAGGTACACTATAATTACAGAAACGGAGTAAATTCGATATTAGTTTTAAAATACTTACAGTATAAATGATTTATAATTTCACAGGTTCTTACTCGTTAATTTCCAAACGTCGCATATTATTCCCTTGTAGGTACTGAGTAGTTACACTATAATTACAAAAAAGGTATGCGGTAACTTCAGTTTACTTACGCGGTTTGTTGCATGTTAATTACCTGGTTTCTTACCCCCTTATGACCTGAACGTACCGCCTTGTTCCCCTTTACTTACCCCATAAGTTCTTTATAGGTACACTATAATTACAGAAACTTACACCGTAAGTTCAGTGTACTTAAGCGGTTCTTTGCGGGTTGTAATCTAAAGCGTTACCGCATTTTCCCGGACTGCTTTTTTGTTGCCATTTGGATTGTTTATCGTTTTTAACCCTTTGCTGCCTGCCTACTGTTTTTGATACAAACTTTGTTACTGATTGTTTGTTGCCTGCCTCAACCCTTGCCTGTCTTTACGTTTGATTGTGTCTTATCTACATTGCTTTGTTTGCCAGTATTTGACCATCGCCTGTGTTGAGCACATGGATCCCTCTGTGTCAGTGTCTCCGTTACAGAGGACATCGCCAACAAGCGATTCAGCAGCCATCCGCCATCTTTCTTCTGAGCTGTCAGCTCAAGCATCTCAGCTGTCGGCTCACCAGCAGCAGCTGATGCGTTTAACCACCCTGACGGAGGAACTGGTTTGAGCGCTTCATGGATCCCAGTTTTTCTGACTGCAACACCCCCAGAACCCAGCCAGGTGCAAGGGGAGGTGCAAGGGATTTTTGTTGCAGTGTTCCCTTTTTGTCTCCCAGCAGCCCGCTCTGTATCTCATGGAGAACAGCCATATGCTTTTGTTTGCTCTCTCCTAACAGGGAAGGCCCTGGACTGGGCTACCACGGTATGGAGGTCAGATGGATCTTTTTTATCTACGTTCGACTCCTTTTTGCGACAGTTCAGAGAGGTTTTTGACCATCCTACCGAAGGCCTGAGCCCCAGTGAACAACTACTCGCTCTCAAACAAGGAGGACCACTGTGAAATTTGCACTAAACTTCTAAACCCTCTCTGCTCAGACCACCTGGGTGGAGGACACATTGAAGCTGTTGTACGGCCGGGGTCTCAATAGCCAACTCCAGTCCGAGTTAGCCTGTCATGATGAGGGTCATAACCTGAGTGAGTACACTGAGCTTTCAATTCAAGTTGATAACCTGGTTCTATCACAGCGTTCCCAGCGTCCTTATGTAGCCCTGTTGTGCAGCTGTTCCCAAACCTATGCAGGTTAGCTACACCCATCTTTTCTCAGAGGAGCGAGGGAATCATCTACATTCTGGTCTCTGTCTTTATTGTGGTCAGTCTGGTCAGCTCAAAGCCTCCTGTCCCATCCGGCCCATCTCAAAACCACCTTACAGAAAAGTAATATTCTGCTAATACCGTGTTCTTCTTCCCTAGAGGTGGAAGCATTAGATGGATGCCCGTTGGGACTATGAAGAGTGGAGCACCAAACTGAGTTTACATCTGCTCGTGGGGGTGCTCCACTCAGAGAACTTATGTCTATATGCCATCTCAGCACCTGATCATACCATCGTTCTGGGTTTGCCCTGGTTGCGCACACATGAACCTTCCATTTCTTGGAATGAGGGAGAGATTACCCGTTGGGATGTCAGCAGTCAGCAGTATAGATAGATGTCAGCAGTCATGTCTGCGAAAAATCATTCCTGTCCAGGTCAACCCCAGTCGTAACTCCTCTCCCTCTCGCATACCTCCCGAATATTCTGATCTGTCTCAGGTCTTTAGTAAACAAAAAGCTTTCCAATTGCCCCCCATCTCAAGGGTCGAATTTTTCCTCTGTCCCAACCAGAATCGGCTGCTATGCAGCAATACATGGATGAAGAATTAGCTAAGGGGTTCGTTCGTCCGTCTAACTTGTCAGTTTCAGCTGGGTTCTTCTTCGTTAAGAAGAAAGACAGGGGACTACGACCCTGCATAGATTATTACGGTCTCAATGAGGTTACTATTAAGTTCCGTTATCCTCTTCCACTCATCCCCGTAGTCCTGGAGCAACTCCGGCGTGCTAGGTTCTTTACAAAACTTGAGCTTAGGAGCGCTTATAACCTGGTTCGAATTCGTGAGGGGGATGATTGGAAGACAGCATTCTCGGCGTCCACCGGTCATTATGAGTATCTAGTCATGCCATTTGGTCTTGCTAATAGCCTATTCGTATTCCAGTTCTTTATGAATGATATATTATGTGATATGCTGGATAAATTGGACATTTTGATTTATTCAGAGACGTTGGAAGAACATGTTTGTCATGTCCGCTCAGTTTTTCAATGTCTTATTCAAAACAATTTGTATGTAAAACCACTGCCCACGCCACAAAGACCCTGGTCCCACATAGCCACTGACTTTATCACAGACCTGCCTAACTCCCAGGGTAACACCATGATACTCACCATTATCGATCGTTTTTCCAAAGCCTGCTGTTTAGTTGCCCTACCCAAGTTACCCACTGCTTTTAAGACTGCCGAAATCTTGTGTAATTTTGTTTTCAGATTTTTTGGCCTTCCTGAAGATATAGTATCAGACCAGGGTCCACAATTTACCTCTCGTGTGTGGGCCTCCTTTTTTTAGAGTCTTGGAGTAAACATCAGCCTGATGTCTGGTTACCACCCTCAGGCCAATGGACAGACTGAATGTTTAAACCAAAAAATCATCAGATTCCTCCATTCATATTGTAACCATTCTTAGGCTGACTTGTAACCAGCATACAGGTATGACTCCCCTCAAGTGTGTCCTGGGCTTTCAACCTTTGCTGTTCCCTTGGTCTGGGGAGCCTATGGATCTCCCTGCTGTCACGGACTGGCTTCAACGGAGGGAAGAGGTCTGGGAGAGAGCTCTACAATCCAACCGACGTCAACAACCCGGCCATCGCTTTGCACCAGGCCAGTCGGTGTGGCTCTCTACAAAGGATTTACATCTCCGCCTACCTTGCAGTAAGCTCAGTCTGAGGTATGTGGGCCCTTTCATTTTTATTGTTTAACGTTTTTGACCCTTTGCTGCCTGCCTACTGTTTTTAATACAGACTTTGTTACTGATTGTTTGCTGTCTGCCTCAACCCTTGCCTGTCTTTACGTTTTGATTCTGTCTCATCTACATTACACTGTTTGCCGATATTTGACCATCGCCTGTGTTTTGATTGTTATACCCATTAAAGAGCTGCACATGGATCCCTCTGCATCAGCGTCTCCATTACAAAGATAAATATATTGACACAATTATATTTTTGTCTACAAAACTAATTGAAAATGTCTAAGTATACACCATCAGATCAAAAGGTTTTAAAGATCACAAAAACATTTCAGTCAGGTGATCCTTATTGTTTGACCAATAATGTATTTTTATAAAAAAAAATGTTATGATGTGGGTTATTACAGATAATAATTACCCCAACTGAGTGATTTAGACATCATGGCTGTGCTTATCCAGTACTGGGTTTGCACTAGGGTGTGTAGATGTTTGTGCAGTCTGTGTGTGTTGGGGGACGTCCAGGAAGCGCATGTGTCTGTGGTGATGGGCACGAGAGGAGCGTGTGCAGTGGGAGGAGAGGAATGTGCTCATGTCTCCGCCCGTATGAGCTTTGCCCGAACATCACAAGAATTCACCATCACCCAGCCCAACCCCTACCTTTAAACCTCTAAGCACAAAGTGTAAAAGCAAACTTGTTACATCACACACTCTATCCAGAGGCATAGTATTTACGCTAAACAAGATGAGTTATGGGAAGCGTGCGAGTCACGTGTGCACTTGTGAGAATTTAATTTTCATCATCTGACATGCTCTCTAAATTTTGTAACTGTTTCGGATAACAACTGGTATGTAAGACAATACAGTCGTAAGCACGTGAACAGTCATAATTGGGAGCGTTTTCCCTTTTCTCTGGCTAGCTATAAAACCATTATTCTGGGAAACACATTTAGCATTGAACAATGCATGCAGGCTTTTTTACTATCAGTGGAACAGCTGTAAAGTACAAAGCGTTATCTTCTGGAGCTACCACAAACAATAACATGAAGAGTAAAAATGCAGACACCAAGAAGATTTGAGTTCTAAACTAAGACAAAATTTAATAAGGAAATAATTTATTTTGACAACAAAGATTCTTGTTTTACTGCTTATAACATATAAAGAAGTGAATATAAAATTTGGCAAACCTCAATGTACTTTACATACATACATCCAAAAATCAGATATTTAAAATATTTGATTTTTCAAACCTGGTAACCTAGTAGTCTTGAATACTAAAAGATTGTAACATTGGTTATGTTAAATCCTTTGTACAGATGATCAGATTTCATTTAAGCACACAAAATGACCTCTGGAACATTTTCAAATCATGCTGAGAGAACATGGATCGATCAGGTACTGCACAAACTTGTGAAGTCCATGCCAGTTCTAGTGCTCAATTAATTGTCCTGTAAAAAATATGATATTGCCATTTTTAATTAAACTTGGATACTACTTTATATTTTTGGATACTACTTTATACTGTCAGTTTAGCTTTTATGCTGCTAATATAAATTTGAAGAAAATATATTTTAGAAAAGATGTCAAATGTGGTCCTTATGGACTGAAAGAGAAATCCGAATATACTGATGATGGATGAAGGTGTAACATATGAATCATTACTTAAATCCACATTTACTTAAAGGACACAGTAAATACATATGAAGTAAATGCTACACAGTGTTAATTACTGTGGGTGTGGCAGCAGGACATGACTAATGTCCACTAAACAAGTAACTAAATAGTCTAATCTATGTAGATAAGCAGCAAGGCCCAATTTTGTAGTGAATAGAGGTATAAATATGCTTTTTCATTTTAAAAGCACACACATATATATACTTTTTAAGTTAATAAATGCTTGTATCCTTTTACTTACAACTTACAATTACTTACAAATGAGGAACATAATCGATTTATTTGACTCTTGTTTCCTAATTTTACTGTATTTGTGTAATTCTGCTTTATTTAATGTACATTTATTTGTTTAATTTTATGCTGTTGCCCTAATTGGCATGCCTATTGTTGTTGTGCCAGATAATTACTGCTCTGGTCACATAAATATTGTTATAATAATGCATTGATATGGAACATTTTTAACAGCCCTAGTAGTTAGCATGGTCAATATAGTCCTCTGCACCAAACATCATTTCTCCTTCTGTAACAGTAACTCTACAAAAAAGATTTTGAGATCTCAAACATTTTTTGTGGGGCCATATAAAAGCCAAAGTTGATTTTTATTGGGATTTATATTCATAATGTAAAGTACACTTATTTTTTATACTATGACCAGAGGGTATTTTGTAAGACTCACCGAGACACCTGCTGATTTAATCTGTCATGTGCTGATTCAGTGGTTGATTTACACTGAGGAAGGATGTGTCATATGCCACAGTGAGCCATAGTGATTATTTCAATGGTTAACAATGGCCAAGTTGCCAACAGCCCACGTAGTTCGATGTTCAAGGGTTCAGTGCTTTAAGAGTGGTTGTGAGTGCAGGGCAACAGGTGCTATGACTGTCTCCATCCTGCAGTCTCTGTGAATCACCTCTTAGGGGGACCCCAATCAACCACCCCTGTGAGTGGGCTCACTGCATGTGAAAACCTGAGTGATCTAAATTTATTCCTTCCATGAAACCCAATATTCCATCTCCAGAACCCCCAAAACCAAGCTCGGCTCCTTGATGCCAGTGAAACATGCAGGTATGGGTTTCCATTCAACTTCAACCCCAGACAGACCACACACTCCACAGGCCTCAGTGAGTGTGTGTATGTGTGTCTAGGGTCTCATTCTGGAGCAGGTGGAGTGAATGAGAAGGCCAGCCGAACTGGGCGAGGAGCTGAAGGAGACGTAACTAGATCCCAGTGAGATTAGAGATCATTCAGCTTCAGTGACCACTCATGCGTTTGCACTGCTAGAAAAACATTTTGCCAGGACAGACAAGTACAAATCATGTCTTTGACTGCATACCAGTGGGTACAGAATTTTTTTCTGGCTCGATAGAAGCAAACAGCCATGGATTTTGGGCATTGACCTTTGCCCCAACACGCGTGTCAGACACACACACTCAGCGTCTCGCGCCCAACAACTGAGACGCAGATTTGTGACATTCTCTAACCAGAAAGGAATTTCACAGCTGAATACTCAAGAGATGGATCACCCACAAAAGATCCATCAAAGGTCCAATGCTGAGTTTTATGTAATCTGTTCACCAGGATTCTGTTGCAGTACAGTTGGCAGGAGCTGTTTGCGGAAATTAATAGCCTATAAGACCAATTCTTTGATCTTATATAGTTATAATTCACATGCTTATTCCTAGATACATATTTCTAGAATCTAATTTTCATCTTTCATCACAGATCTTGTTTCATGTACATACTACATAAATATTTTACAGCATTATTTCAGGATTAAAAAATATATGGCTACAAGTTGCTGTACTTTTACTGTATTTTATTTTTAGTTGTACAGTTTATAAGACTTTCAGGTTATCATTTTATTGTAATCAGCTGTAAAATTGCTATTAAAAATACAGTAAAAAGACAGCAACTGCTAGCCAGGAATTCACAGATCATCGTTTTACAGTTTGATAGTGAGAAAAACCAAGTATCTACCTTGGGCTTCACAGTTCTGTTCAAAAAGCACACAGCAACCACACAGCAGCAGAACTACAGGAATTTTCATGTTGCAGGGCTGAAACAATAAGAAACAATAAGAAGAAACAAATTAACATGCATAAAAAACACTGTTTATTCATTCTAGACTAGCTTTGGGACTGTTTGCAGTCAACAGATATTTTTAATGTACTCCCATAAGTAACCCATATAAAACAGAAATAAAGTTATAAAAACAATTGATGATAGGATCCCAAACTTCAAATAGAGTGAAACCTGATCACGGAACAGTGAACAGACACTCACTTAATAATTAAAACTGCTACGTGAATCTTTTATGGTGGACACCTACAACAAGACCATACCACTCCTACCCCACCTTGTTTGTCTATTTACACAGATCAAACTTTTTATGGACGCGTATGCTGAGATACATTGTTGTATTGCTAGTATATAGGCCACAAACCACCTGAAATAAAAGGGCAGGAGTAATGCAGTTTAAGATAAAGCCTGTGATAGATTATCAGGATCAATTTAGAGTCTAGTGGGGTCAGTCCCCACTAAAATGAGTGTACAACATTTATCACTGATCTTTAAAGTTTTTGGAGCGAGACACAGAGCCAGGGAGGCTGAAGATTTCCGAACCTTTCCTGTAATCCTCTGATAGCCATCTGTAGATTGTGTAACTGAGTGCTTTATCCTTTCCTCTGCACCCGGTTTGTTTTTCCATTGTAGCTTAATGGAAGCGTCTCATAACTGCTAATGAGAATGAATTTTAAAAACGTTTTGAATGTGAAACCTGAGTATAGGTTTGTTCAACGGTATGAGGCTCGCACCCATCTCACAATAAAAAGCTATCATCTATAGTCCTAGCTGGGGTTTCCATGTCAGTTATCACTTATTCTTTCTGTTCAGTCTTAGACACCTGGCAGCAATAGCAAGCAGGCTATATTTGAACATGTGTCTTTCATGTGCAGATCAATCACTGATTATAGCAGGTGCTAATTCTAACCGTGTTTAATTAATCAGTGTCCCACCAGATGTGAAAAAAACTTTTGACACATTATCCAGCAGAGACCACACATATAGATATTTGTATAACTTTTGTGGTCAATCTTTCACCAAACACCAAAGTGTATCAAATAATATATTATTTAACACTGAGTCATATTGATTTAAATGTAGCCTCTACAGTCCTAAATTTAAGTGTTAATAACTTCTGCTTTCTCTGGGTTATTGTCAGTAGCTAAATTATTAAAGATGTGAGCACAACTAAGGTGTTACCAATGTGCCCCTCTAATTGGAAGGTGTTTGTTTTTCTGACTGATGTAAATTAAAACAATAAGTGCTGAAAGGCCATGTATTACAGTGATTTTAACGTAGGCAGTGATTCAAACTCTAACCTTTTTAGTGTAATGCATGCCGTCTTATGCTTCATTGCTTTCATTAAAAAGCAGCAGTATCAATATAATAAAAGACACATATGTTCAATGATTAGCTAACTAATTGTTACTAACTAATAGGGTTATAAAATAAACAATTTTCTATAGTAACAGTAGGCTGTTTACGGTTGCCAAACAACATTGCAAATTGGTGCAATTATATAGATTGATTTGTCATAGGTGTGTGTTGAAATGTTTTTTTTTACAATGGCTTCAAATGTTCATCCAATCAGAATTTATAGTCTGACTATCCATTTTATCATAGGATTGTTTTTCATTATTAAAAGCACAGTTACATCCTGGGGAATCCTTTGGTAATGCCACCTAGAGCCATCTATTGTGAGGCACAGGCACTCAGATACTATTTTCTATTCAACAAAGAAGCAGGGTGAGTAATAAGCAAATTAAAAGCAAATACAGTTTGTAAATAAATTTGCAAATAAATTTGTGACAGATTTGAATGTGCAAAAGGGTTTTCAAAATAAAAAACATAAAAATTTCTATGATTACGCTCTTAAAAAAAAGTGCTAAAAAGCGTTCTTCACAACAATGCCATAGAACCATTTTTGGTTCCCTACAGAACTTTTCAGTCAAACGTTTGTATCTTTCTATAGTCTATAAAACCTTTCTCCACTACAAACTTTTGTGCAACAAAAGATGTTAAAGGTTGTGGAACCAGACAAAAAAAAAATATTTTTATGAGTGTACAAAACTTCTGCACATCTCAAACACAAATACTTTGAACATTTATTGAGCTGCCATGGAAACTTAACAGAAAACCACAGCAGGTGATTCCTTTCCTCAGCATCTACCTTAACACAGCAATGATGCCTTACGTCATTCCTGCTTCTCTATTGTGTAAATAGACAATAATAAAGTTATATGCCTAAGCCTGGCCAGAGCATATTTTAAGAGTCTAGGATAAGCTAAGCATTAATAAAAATATTTTCCACAAGCATATTCATTTTATACATGATTTAAAAAGTGCAGGAAATCAAGCTCTTCTGATTATTTTAATTGCCGTGTAACAATATATCAACTCTATTACATGGAAAAATGCATAAATACACTTACTCTCAAATACTGTAGATGTTACACACCTGAGCTGTTGGCGGCCCCTCCAATAGAGTGTTGAAATTAAACTCATATGCACATACATACACCATAAGGATGACTTGTAAAAAAAGATAAAAATACTCGCAACTGTCGTATATGCGCGCCCTTAAGATCAGCCTGGTTGTGAGGCACGTTTTGTGAATAGAAATGCTTGTTTGTAGCAGGAGACAGGGATCCACCTCCCTACTCAACAAGCCAACCTGCTCAAGGACTGGTTTTTAAAGAGACAGGCATCCCTCACTACCATCCTCTCCTCTCTACTTCTTGCACAGCTCAGAAAGCAATTTATCACAGCAGAGTAGTTAAAAATATATAAAAACGTCACGCTTTTTGATGTTTCAAGTTTCATGAACCCATGGCAAGTCTTTCTGTTGCTCCGTGCTGCCCCTGTAAACATTCTTTAGCACAGATGAACAAAGCTGATAGGCATTGCACACATTTTTGTCAGTTTGCTTACAGTCTGGCAGAAATGCAGTCTGGCAGAAACGCTCATGAATGTGATTGCGGTAACGACAGGGCTTTTTACTGTTGCTGTAGCGACAGACAAGACTCCTGATGTTGGGGGCTGATGTGCCCACACGTTCCTCTGCAGGCGATAGTGTGGAGCAGATCATTTTTCAGCAGATTATCTCAACAATATCAGGCCTGTGGAACATTTGAAAACAGGCATCTACATGTCCAACCTGCTGCAAAGGGAGACCGCAGTAACACATACACATGCACACACATATATACTTGCATTCTCGCTCACTGACATAAAAATATATTACTGTAAATAAGGGCGTACGTAAAGGCACACATGTAGCAGCTGTGTCTTTAAATAATTTTTTAAAAGCAAAACAACTACAATCAAAAGCATAATAGTTAGATGGTTTTAATGGGCTCTTTATCCTGATAGTCTATTTGTGAAAGAGCCACCTGAGTGAGGATGAACAGGAAAGCACTCGAAACTCATTTGTTTCAGTTGCCTGCCTCGTGTTTATTAAGATTATTGAGATAATGGCATGACCATTATTTCAGCAATTTAGCTCCACAATTTTCAACACACATTTGTATTTCTGTCCTGCCCTGACCTGATTATAATGTTTGGGCTGAAGATGGCAGTTCAGTAATTAGGGCATTCAAAATTTCCTTTTTTGCATCAGGGGTTTTTCGCTCTAGCTTCACACCATTATTCAGTCCCAACAAATACAGCAATTTTGAAAATTGAGAATGACTTTTGAAGTAGCACATGCAATGTTTGTTTTGCTGCTCTTTCTGGGTGAAACAAATTTGTACCTTTTTTTTACAAATTTTAAACCATACACCAAAACTTCATACACCATAATGTTGTGTATGAAGTATACTTTCTCTGTTTGTTGTATGCCGTTTATTAAACAATATCTGTGGCCATGAATTTTCATTGGATGGTTTTTTCTTTTTATGTTTATTACTTTTTACACATGAAAATACAGAATTAATTTTTGTTGTAATCTCTACATTTCAAGGTGTCAGGCCTGTTCATGCCAGTAATTATTACAAATTCTTATGAATTCATGTGAATTAACACTACTACAGTAGCATCATTAAAAAAATGCAAACTGTTTTTTGTAAACTGTACCCATGACAAACCTTTATTTCATTGTGTTGTAATCCAACAAACTGTGCAAGAGCTATGTTCCTTTCACATGCATGCTAGAAAGACATGAGCAGGAGCTCAGTGGGTGTTTAGCAGTCAAAACCTTGAGCCCAGCAGCTTGGATGTTGAGTATTTTTGGACTCACACAACCCATGTTAATGCATATCAACAACATACCTTTGATATTTGTGTGGTGTATGAAAATGTAATCTACTTCAAAATACTTGTTACGGAGGAGGCTCCAGTACCGCCTCCGCCGTGCCATCAGAGGGAGCCGTCTCCAGAGTATTAACTTGATACATTTTCCACAACGCATCACATCCGGTTCCTGATTGTTTCCTGTTTTCCACCTGAGCCTCATCAACCACATCCTATATAAACTGGACTCATTTTCAGAACTGTGCGAAGTCATGATTGCCCTGCATCATTACCAAGCAGTTTTCATTGTTATCTTTGGATTGATTTTTCTGTATGATCTTGGTCTGTTCCCGTTATTGTGATTGCTTGCTGCCTGCCTTGTTTTTGGATTGTTTATCGTCTGTGATTGTTTGCCGCCTGCCCCGACCATTGCCTGTTCTATCGATTACTCTCTGCCTTATCTACGCTGTTACTGTTTGCTGTGTTTAACCCTGCTTGTGTGATTATCTCATTAAATACTGCAAATGGATCCTAACTCTGCTGACCCTTCATTACAATACTAGCATGAATTTGAGGATAAAAGCATCAACAAGGGCCATTTTAGTTATGCTTTAAACACAACTTCTCCCTCTACAACGCATCTATGAAAGACTCCTTACATTTCAAGCGAAGTGGATGAATATCAGTGTAATCCTGGTTTATGTCTGTGGTGGTCACTGTTACTATAGCAACAAAACAAGGATGCCTTCTGTATGTACTAGCAGATTGAGACTACACTAGTAAACAGGCTGACTGTTATTTATTATTTCTAACATATGGGTTTATCACTCATGCTATCACACATGCATATTGTACACAGTGATTAATATGGCAGTTTTAGTCCAATGAAGCATTGAAGTCAAGTAAAATGTATCTGTCTTTCTGTCTGTTTGGAAATGTCCTCAGAACACCTTAACACCCAAACCGAAATTTGTCTTGCAATATGCAATTGCCTAGCAACAACCCAGAACACCGTAAATACCACCCAGAACACCCTAATACCAACACCATACCAGCAACAACATATCAACATACAAGTAACTTTATGATATAATTTGTCTCTAGCTACAGATTTTTCCATCTACCCAAGGAGTGCAACTCTCTGTACTTACATTCTACTGTTGCTATAGACACAGTTTAGCAAGTGCCAGAGAAAGTAAATTATGGAGTCACAGTTTTATTAGACATAATGGTATTTATGAACTCCATTTACAACTCACTGATGTTTCCCATGCTGTACAGACCAATGAAATGTGTCCACCAGTGAATTTGAGCCTTACAATGAGCTGCTAAAGAGCAGTAGAGCAATATATATGAAACAGATCCAAAATAAGTAATGTAGCATTTACACATTCACAATAATAAATTGATAATAAATTTAATAACTGAACATTGAACAGTACATTTTTAATATTTTAAATAAGCCATTGTTGCCTTAATAACTTTTATGTAACATCTTTAATGATTTGGTTTATGAATAAATATTTACAAAAAATGTTCATCACCTACCCTTTCCTATAACCTGATGGGCTCTCCGTGTTGATCGTAACTGTGCACTGTGGTGTTGTTTTCCATCTGTGAGATGTGTCCCTCTCTTCTCATTTTGTGTATGCTGGGCATCTGTCTTTGAAGTTATTTCGGCATGTGCCTAAGTTGCAGACAGCATGAAGAAGTGGCTGCTTGACCTTCTCTTCACCCTAATCCTCCCTCTCAGACGGAGGGCAAGGTGGCGCACGCGCCCATGCAATTCACAACCTTTCACCCTGTCCTGCTCCTCTGACTGTTTACACCCTAGAGAACTTTACTTAAGGCAGGGCGACAGACACATGCCCGTCCTCTGTCACCAAGCACATTGACAGATTGTAGCAGTGTTAAATTAACCTCTAAGAAAGCCTAGATTTAACTAGAGCATTGTTTTGACTTCAAGTTGTTTTGAGTTTGGAATCTGAAGAATACCTTATCCTGACTGCAGATTTAAAAATTTACCTTTTTCCGTCCTGGGATATTTTGTAGGCTGCATTCCTTATTGTCTCTATGTCTCAAAGTTGCACTTTTGGATTGACTTTCTTCTAGTGGCTCAATGGTTGGGGTCCATCTTAATTCTACGCTCTGTTGAATTAAGTTTTTCCACTATTGGCTTCAAAGTGAAGTGTTTAAAGACACTCTTTATGAAATGTCTGTTAGAGAGCAATTTATTCCAATCTCTGAACCATGGAGCAGTCAACAGCTAGAGTTAAACTGGTTTTCTGGTCTTGACATCCTGGATCACTTTTTATTAAGAAGGCCCAAGGTCTCAGACTCCTAATCCACTTGACATCTGACTGTGTGCCCAGCACCAATCCATTTGTAAGCTCTCTTTGATAGGTGTAAGCACTGAAACTACACTGCCCGAAACCTGACACAGAAAGAAAGAGCAGCTAAACACCCAGTTGACCCAGCACACCCCCCCCCAAAAGAAAAGCACAACCATTCAAAATGTGTGTGTCCTGCATCTGGAATACTTCATTACAAGTTTTCTTTGTTCTTTGTAAAGATATATGTTGGGTATAGTCAGGTCATTAACACCCTTTATCCATAATGCAGTAATATTGTGGTAGGAATTTAGTAGTTGGGATGTTCTGCTCCTGTCACTTGATACTGGATACTGATTGGTGCACCTAGTGCCTGATGCGAAATGCCCTCAGACTTCATGCTTGTGTTGTGATTGGACCATGACCCAAGGGATGTGTCCCCATTGTTGTAACCTAATCCTGTAACCCATTGTGACATTAACTACAGGCAGAGATGCTAAGAAAAATTGTGTGGTCTGGAAGAAGAGCTAATTTTGACCAGATGGGTGGTGACTTTGAAATAGCTGACAGTCAAGTTGTTGAGAGGTTGCACATTCAGATGTACAGTGCAGCTGTGAGATGTCTTCTTCTCTTATTGCTAGTAATTTACACACAATGCATGGTGAGGTAGAAGGTGATCCATCCGGAGTCTAAAACCTTAATGGCTTCAGTATTGAATGACTCTCAGATATGTGGTACTGTGGTGCTTCTCTAACCACCTGGCACAAAATGCTTGACTGTTTATGCTACAATGAGAAAGGAGGCAAATGGCCATCGAGAAGAACAACAAGCATTTCGTATCAACAACAACCTTGACCCTAGAGCAGCTGAAGATAGAAAGGAATACAAAAGGCCAATAGGCATTTGAAACTCGAAGTAAATGAACGGCAAGAATATACACACTCTTTTGTGCAGCCTGCTATGGACAGCTTAAACACACCTTCCCCTGTCTTCAGATGGGCTCTAACAGTCATGTTCTTCTAAAATATATAATTTTTACTTCTTAAATGGTCTTGTGATTCCATGTTTAATTACTGCATATTATTACTGGTTTTACATTTTGATTTTGTTGCCTTTTAAATGACCCTTTATTTTGACTATCATGATGTAGGCCACACGGGCCTGGAAAAAATGGCAACCATAGCATGTCATATAACACTTTTGTTTTTGAAACAGTAGTTGACATAAAATATGAAAGTCAATAAAATAGTTATATATGTAAAAAAAACTGTTTAAAAAAGGTCAAAATGTTGAGGTTAAGAAATGTAAATGTATTTCTCAATCTGGACAACAAAATGGCACTTTCTGGCTTGCGTGATAAAATGTGTAACTGGATCCAGCTGAGTGACATACAAAGCAGCTCATGCTGTAACTGGAGCTGTCTCTCCATAGGAACATCACAATGGGTTTGATTTATCACTACAATGTACTTGACCTTCTCACCCCGACCAGCTCCCAGTGTCCCTGAGGACAAACATCTGTGCCCAATGCTGCCACAGTTGACCCAAGAAACCCAACAAATGCAGTAAGCACAAGTTATAACAAATAATGTAACATCACCCCACCATATCAAACTGTTTAAGTTAATAAAACAACAGTGTGTTTAGCAAAAAAAAACACTCTTTTATAGATTTGTTAAGGTTTTTAATTTTGAGTGAGTAGTTTAAGTGATATTGAATGTCATCTTCCTGGGAAAGTGCCTTAACTAGCAAAACAGCCTACAGACCAGTTTTAATATAATTACCAAAAGTGCTCTCCAAAAGATCAATGGAAACCATTTAAAAGCAATCCAATGGCGAGCATTAGACCAATCCTTTCTGACCATGTCCACACTTAGTGCATTGACTGATGTTCTGTGCCCTTCCTGAGCTAAATGGTATTACAAAATGAATAAGAGAGGCTGTCAAGGTTGTCTTGAGTCTCTATCAAATATAATTGAACGCTGTGCATCCGTCAGCTAAGTTGCACGTCAAAAAAGTAGCGTGTATACAGAAAGATCAGTGTACATTTATGGCGTATTTGACATCTGATATTTAGCACTGCAGCACAGAGAGTGACCTCGGGCTATATTATTCATTCTTACAACTCACAACAGCAAAAACATATGGATCACATTTCTAATATAGTATAACCAGAAGGGTCATATACAGGTCTACCCTTCATTTAATATAGTGATAAAGTATTCATTGACTTGACTTCCCTTATGGAATTAGGGTTTTCTTTCTCATTTTGCATAAGATACACCCCTTCTAACAACAAGTAAGCTGTTTTAAAAACCCTGTCAAGTATTAAATATTGTGAGAAATAAATATGCAAAAATATAAATGCAAAAAGCTCTATTGCTGAATTGCCAGTTTTAGGCCCATTGGCTCATGGCATGTAACTCACAGAAGCTGTCTGGAATTAAGTTTAAATTCAGTGAGAACTTTTTGGAAGATCTAATAAGTGGATTTACCAAATTTGCCAGGTTGGTGGCATCAAACATTGATGCCAATGACATTCAGAGCTTTAGTTGCAAATAAATGAGATATTCACACACAGAATTTAGTTCTGCTTTGTTCAAAACTTTGTTGATTGCCTCGTATTAAAAAATCTGTAATTATTTTATTTGGATAGAGAGATGTTGTGATAACAAGGTCTACACATTTCAAATCTCTTTGATTTCTGTATAGTTGTTGGACCACCACTTTGTTGGTTTTTGACCAACACCAGTCTTTTATTTCAGATAAACACACTCATAAATGACCCATAAACACAAAATTGACTGTTCATGCCAGTCAGATAAACCCTTCCTGACCAAACCTGACCAGACTATATGCTTATAAAGCATGAGGCTAAAACAAGAGATATTGTCCTGTGATGCTTAGCGCATGTTAGCATTTACCTGCATCTCAGAGTTTGGTGTAAACTCCACCAGCCTCATATGTTTAAAAAAATGTAATGACAAGTAGTATGATCAAGATTTGAGCAAACAATTAGTAACATTGTTATGGTATTTGATCTTTTACAGAGAAACCCTTGTGCTGTCTTTACCTCATATGCCAAACAGTTGTTCAGGCTGCACACGTGTTCACACTTGCTTCATTATGCTTAATCATGCTTGGAAACCCACAAAGCTTACAAAGCAGACAAATATTTACCTGTGAGTGGAAAATGTTAAAAACTGACAATTCTAATGAATCTTCTTTCTCTTTTTCTTTCTCCAGATCACCATCACACTTCTCAATGACGTAAAGCAAATTCTCTGAAGCTGTTTATTGCTTACCGCAATATATCACCTTATTCACCCGGCCTCGAGTGCAACAGTACTCTCACAGCCACCTGTCTGTTGAACGATCCTCTTCCAAACGTCTCACTGATATTAAATGATAATGCAGATGTGACATGGCCAATGTGTGTGAAGTATAAAGGCCATTTATAGAACTCAGAGTATATGGGAAAGACAGTTTAAGTGTTTTGAGATTATCAGGTACATACGCGGCCACCAGCCGAATGCAGTCATGATTTAGGCAGTTTATTATGCTATAGGGGAAAGTGAGAGGAGTGTTTTACCAGATCTCTGATTTCACACAGCAGTGAGTGACAGGCACTGTAAACTGAGGGGGGG
>JAZGTJ010011220.1:0-17181 GCA_036877575.1 Botia almorhae
TTGTTCACTGTTGTCTCTTATTGTAATCGAAATTGCTTCCTGTCCTCATTGGTAAGTCGCTTTGGATAAAAGCGTCAGCTAAATGACTAAATGTAAATGTATACTCTGGAAAAATCACAGAAAACAGTCCAATCGGCAAACACGCAAAAGGGTAATCCAAATAGCAAAAGTCCAGAGAAGGTTAGTACAATGACTAACGAGGAAATAACTTCCATATCTCTCAAGGAGAGAGTTTAAAGTTCATGGGGGTCAGATCGGTGAATGTACCTCAGAGATTAGCTTAAAAAATTGAAGAAGGTCTGCAAGAACATTTTAGAGAAAATTATAATTATCATTATAATGATAGTGACATGAGAGTGAAATTATCACACGGGTTCTGAAAATCACAAAACCTGGTCATTTCAAAGAGATGTTAATGGAAAAGGAGGACTTGACAGTACTAGAGTTAAATGGACTGTTACCATCTCACTTAGGTGAGCAGAGTAGCACCAAGCTATTTCAAAATTTGATGTGTGCGCGCCAAGGGGAAGACGAAAATCCACAGCAATTTCTTTATCGTGTCATTGGCTTTAAACTGAAGTTTCAGTTTGCTTCCAAGCACAGCACTGCTAATATAAGAATTTATGCTAAGACCTTTCAAGAAGTATTTCTCCATACGGTTTTCCAGAGCTTTAAACAACTTGCTGCTGCTGGAGACGTAACTGATGACATCCTTCTTAGACAGCTTGTAATGGTATTAAGTGTGGAGGAGGAGAGACAGCGTTGACTGCAGTCACTGCCATAACCCAAAGTTCGTAGTGCTCAGATTGAGGAGGTTTCAGAAATTAAGACAGCAGCTGCTACTACTGAACAGACTGATAAAAAGAATTGCAAACTTATTACCCAAGTGGAAGCACTGACATGTTGTCAGTTGTTGGACTGTCAAAATGAATAAAATTAATATTGTCTCTGTATGCGAAAATACATTAAGGAAATGGTGGTCCAGCCAGACCATGAAAAGGGTGCTATGGGAGTGCAGTGTGTTGTGATGGCTCTTATGTGCTGCTCATCACAACCCAGCAAGACCAGAGTTGATCACACCCACATTTTTGTCACGTCTTTATTCCACCATTCCACAGATTGGAAACTACAAATCCAGTTTATCTCCCATAGCTAATTTAGGATAGAAAAGGTTAATAAATAGGCATCAAAACCAGCACCAGAGATTCTGCTAAATGTGTTTTACAGATTCTGCTTTTTGTGTTCTACAGGAAAGAAAATAATGTTTTATTGTTTTTATGATAAGTGTAACAAAGAGTGAGACTGAGTCAGATCGGATGCAGACAAAACAAAGAGTAATTGTTAAACAGGCATGGGTCACGTTTATTATCAATTTTTAATGCCCAGTTACTTTGTAACACCTGATTTTAAATTAATATTTTTGATGCTACATAATTAAGGGACCAGAGACTTTCTCACTTCAATAAGCCATGTGCATTACTCACAAATCAACATACCATCAGTAAATTACAATGTACATATAGTTACGCAGTTGCATGAGAAAAATCCAACAGTTCAGTTCAGACTTTTGTAGCAGTGTCTTTGATTACTCAAAGTTCAGTCTTGAGTGACGTAGAAGCAAGATGAAATAGTACTTAAGTGCCTTGTTGATGAGGCCTCTTGCGCCAGCAACCACGCTTCCCAATAACGGTCAGTAATGTGAATTGTAGTCTATATAGTGAACCATAGATGGCAAAAAGATGTTGTAGACAAACGACGACAGATAATCAAGGTCCTATCAATAGTTCAGCTTCCAGCTCATGCCTGCATGATGAACCCTCTGCATCAAACAAACAGATAAACTTAGTGCCACCATTAACACATTTACTTATCCCATATTTACATTAACATTACCCAACATCATATATCCAAATAAAGTACTAACAAGATCACTTACATTTGAGTTAAAGAACCTCAGGTTCCTCAAATGAGGGGAAAAAAGCAGGACAGCATTGGTGAGAAAGTTTCTCCATCTGGTTAACACATACGTCCTACTCTATACTTCTTCTCTTACCCATTTATGCTACTAGGCATCTCCCTGGCTAGAGCGCCCCTAGTGACAGGATTAAATAACACGTTCTGAAAGGTAATGGGCCAAAATGTAACTGTAAAACTGTTACAACTTTTCACCTTGTATATTTCAACCACTTAGTGATTGTATTAGGATGTGTAGAGACATTCAACTAGCATAACAAAAAAATGTTTCTGAAAAAAAATAATCTACCCTGCTTTTAAATAAATGAATAAATATGAGCAATAATAATGAACAATCTTTAACTGGTCATGACTATGACTATTATGTCCCATAAGCCTGCCCTTTGGAGAATTCTTGGAAAGAGCTGTATTTCTCTCATTTCTAATCGAAGAGATCATTTCGTGTCTCATCGCATCTGAATGGCAGAACATATGTGACAGCAGGTCAGTCTGGTGCTGCATTGCATACAATTGCTGTATTACAGACATACCAAGCTGACCAGCTCAAGGGCTTGGATCAGGGAGAGGGGCTTTCCCTTGATGCAGCAATGCCCGGCCTAGAGTTAAGCTCTACGGGCCAGCTGCAGGGCGAGGCTTGCATGAGAGCATGAGCAGCCCTGTCCCACTCCCTCCTTACTTTCCTATCCTGTAGTGTTGCATAAACACTTAGACAGGCCATAAATATTGGACCAATTATTAATTTGGTGGCCTATTTTTTTCACCTACTCTCACGGTTAAGTGCGGGCTTATCAGTTCATTGTGACAATCAAATGAGCAATGAAGGTTGTGCTGCCACCCCAGATACAAGAATTCTGTTTATGTGCAGTCCCTTATAAGCTTTTTATAGTATAGGTGTGCAAAGCGGTCGTAGCTCATCATTGGTTCTTTGGTTTGAGACTTAGTCTCACTCCGGGGGAGAGCTGTAATGCTTACTATCAGAGCTTTCTCATGGGCCGCAGGTGGGGCCAGAATCAGAGCGTCACTGCCTGTGCTCACCCTCCTTCTGGAAGCAACGCACATAAGTGATTCTGGCGATGCCAGACAGAGAAGGCAGGATTCTAAGGACAGATGGGCTGAGGCTTGTGCGGGAGTCACCCCCTCCCTATTTCCTGTCCCGTGCAGTAACATGAGCAATGTGAGTTGAACTGTCGCCCCGAATATCGGGGTTCGGCTGGTAGGTGGCCCTTATATGAGCTTTGTAGAGAATAGCTGTGCTGATGACTCGTAGCTTGTCGCTGGCGAGTTCCCTTTGGCTGGGGGTTCAATGGGTTGAGCCTCAGTCTCACTCAGAGTAATGCTCCCCATTTTATCATGGCAGGCCTGTGGCCATAGAAAAGATGTGTTTTTTGTTTAGGCTCTGATTCCTTTACTCGAGAATGTGTTTGCTCCTATCATGTTTTCAGCTCTCCTCATTGTATAGTTAGAGTTTAGGTTTCATTCAGAGACTGCAGGTTTCGAGTGGCTGGAGCCACATTGACTGGCTCCACTTGGAAAGCGAGTCTGAAACCCTCCTGTCCAAAAGAGTGTCTTAAGGATGGAGTCTCGTGTGGTGCTGTGGCCAGCCAATCATTGCTGAACACCTGGAGACCTGGGTTTCTGCCCACTTGCTGATCTATATGGGGTTTCTTTATATGACTGAGGCCAGCATTTTTGTAAGTCTGGCTCCCACAGATTAGCAGAGTTGTGGTGTCTGTGGTGGAGAGGGATGATATAGGTTCCTCAGCATTTCCACTTTCCGGCTGGCAAAGAGATGGTGTGTTGGACGGTGGCAGCTAACAAATAGCTGGCTCTTGATCGACTGCTGTCTTCTAGGTGGTGTTGCACTTATAATATTGGAGGTTCTCCACACCGACGAGAACTGCATCTTCCCGAGGCATGGGTTGAGCGGGTCCTCTCCTCCCCTTATGACCCACAGGAAGGGAAAAGAGGTGGCTGGGGCCAAACGTTCACAAGCTCCCCTCAGAACTTTTGCTCCTTTGGGTTGTGTGCAGACTAGTACCCTTATTTGTACTATGGTGGGTTCTCTGATCGCCAAGCAGGACAAGGGTAGTGTAGCTCTCCCCTTCCCCTAGAGCTCTTGCCTTTATGCAGCTGGCCCCGTGGCATGCTTGGATGATGTGCTGACACCATTATGGGATACCCATGTTGAATCCTGTGTCAAACATCTCCCTGTGTATTAGTTTGTTGTTCCTTTTAGCAGGGCTCTGCATTTAGGGGATGTTGAGGTGTGTGCTGAGTGGGACCTTCACAACAGAGGGTCCTCGTCTCTTCTAGAGCTTGGTCAATGAACGATGTTTGAGTGGGTGAAGCCATCTGTCTACTACCTCCCCCAAGCCTTTACACAGTTGGCTTTACAGGCCTTGCGTTTGAGCAGTGGCCCAAGAGGGGTGTTTTTGTCACCAGTAGGGCATGAGTAAAGTGTTCGTATTATGCCTACGGTGATTGTGCTGCAACACAGACCATGTGGCAGCTGCTTCCCTTGGCATGGTGCAGTTGGCATTGCGTTCCCCATAGCACCAAACCAGACGCAGTGTCGAGTTCCCCTCAAAAGGAAATGTCTCTTGATTATGGATGTAACCTCAGTTCCCTCATTGCCATGCCTAACAGGCAGCTGTCTACATCTCCTTTAGACAAAGAAGTTGATGACATGCTCTACAGGTGCCCTAATATACTAGCAGATCAAGGTGCCCTAATATACTAGCACATCAAGCACAGCTGTGGGCAAATTACATTGGCAAGATTAGACATGAGACCACACACCAAAGGCATTTTCCATAGCGCCAAACCAGACACAGTGTCTCGTTCCCTTCTTAGGGAACCAAGGTTACACACGTAACTGAGGGACATTTTATTAATATTGATAACATTGAACAAATAATATAATAAACAATTAAAATGTGCATGTTTTTGTGATTTTTGTGAAATATTCTAAAGACACTGATATAAACACAAAAATGTAGTGAAGGAGAATGAGAGTGTAAGTATGACCAAAAAACTAGAATAAAAATGACTTTATAGCATTAAAATCTTGTAGGAATGATTTATTTTTACGGTATGATCATGTTGGATAGTGGAACATATATAGGACATATAATAGTTGCTCTGTAGTGACTGTATTAATTATAATAAATCTTACAGTTTGTAAGTAACAGAGGCAGAGATAAAATATATATTCAAGATTATATTCCTTTGAAAAGATGGTTTGAAGTTATCTTAAAATTTTGTGGGTGTAGTTATGATAAAAGTATTATACTGTAGGTTTTAGGAAATGTGTCAGCATTTGAGATCAGAGGAGTAATGCAATGCAGGCTGCCTGGAGTCAGTATCTCTTAATTCCCACAAGACTGAGCCTATCTATCTCAACACATTAATGTTGTCTTGGATCAGAGCACTTTGGCAGACTGGGGCCTTATTGATTTAGTTATATAGGTTTCATGTCAGTAGGTAGTTTTCTTGTTATTTCAGCAAAAACAATTAACATTTGCACTGGCCGCAGTATAAAGTGACAACTGGCAACCAAAACTGTTACATTAGAATATAAAATATTAGAATTAGAATATTAGAATGTTATTAGAATATAATGGCTGAATTAAGTGTATATTGTGTTTTCTACTGGAACGCCTAATGGCATAGAAACTACACAGTAGGCTGCCCATGAGTAATGATATGTTAAAAGCTTTCCATGTGTAATCAAGGGCTATTGAGAGGTTATCTATAGCTATATTAGCCCCTAAAACTTGTTCAGTAAGTCCAACACCACAGAGCTCACTGGGACAGGCAGATTAATTTCATAATTTTCATAAATTTGTATCCTGTTCTTAAGTGATTTTTCACACCTGTTTGTCTTGTTACCTCCTTGGTTTGTTCCCTATTTAATGCCCTTGTGTTTGCTGTTGTTAATACTGCACTTTTACTGCACACAACACGCACATGGGCATAAGCTAGACTGTGATGCAAATAAGAAGATTGATTTTAATGTAAATATATCCCAAAGAGATTTATAACAATTATATATATAACAGGTTGACATATCACATATTCTTTGACATATGTCTCCATATATTCATTAAGATAAACACTTAAGCACCTCAGGACACAATCCCTCTTGAAGTTTGTCTTCTTTCTCATATAAAACAATAAAAAAACATGAAATCATTCAGGCTGAGTTTTAAATGGTGTTAATATTGTTTTACATATTTGTAAACTACAAATATATTTGATCTCTAACTAGACAGAAGCCCCCACCCCAAGGGACGCACCCTGGGTATACCAACAGGACCACTGACTGAGAAGAGGGCCATGAGACACACGACTATGACAAGGACGGACAGGCAAAACTAAAAGCCACAAGGGCGTACAGACAACATGAGGCCGGACAGGAACAAGAAATGAGACAAAACAAGTAGGACACTAGACAGGACGGGCATGACTTTTAACAAAATAGACATGACATTAGACAAAACAGGAGAGACTCTAGACAGAACAGGGACAACAGACAACAAGGCGGCTAGAACAGTAGGCAATGACACAATAAGGGCATTAACAGAATAAAAAAAACATAGGTAAGGTAACAGAAAGGGGTTAACTGAACCACTAAACAAGGGCAAAATAGGAGACACAGTCTGGGTGGCAGAACATAAGGGTAGGTTAGGGAGATGAGCAAGACTGGGAGTCCACGTCGACGTGGTTGGGCAGGACCTGGACCGACCACCAGAAGAACCAGCAGACTGAGGAGGTAGACCTCCCACTCTCGGCTTTGAGCCCGGTACGCCAGCCGGAAAGAACCCTGGAGAGAGCCCGGTACCCTGCCGGTATACCTAAAACTGGTGGTCACCACCGCCGGGACACAGGCTTGAGAGGCGGCCACTGCCGCCGGGACAGATGCTTGAATGGCGGCCGCCGCCGGGACCACGTGCACATTAGCTAGCTAGTGCAGTAAACGAAAATCTGATAAAAGTACATTGATATTAGTGTGATACACTCATGTAACCCCACGATGAAGGAATTACTATTCATAGCAGGGGTAAAAACACAAGACGAATATGGATTCTTCCATGACTTTGACACCTCAGTGTGAAGATCAGCCTTAGCCTAGGGTTTTGTAAATTGTTAATGTCTAATATTTTATTGTATATATTTTATGTATGTATGTATTCTACAGTAATTTGGGTAACGCTTTAGATTACAACCCGCAAAGAACCGCGTAAGTACATGGAATTTACGGTGTAAGTTTCTGTAATCTTCTTAAATCTCACTTGTTTTGCGTAGTTACAAGGTAAATACAACAGTTGTGGGCTGTAAATTAAAGTGGTGCTTGTTACCCCCTTGTTCTGCGTAGTTATAGGGTAAATACAACAGTTGCGGGTTGTAAATTAAAGTGGTGCTTGTTACCCCCTTGTTCTGCGTAGTTACAGGGTAAATGTAACAGTTGCGGGTTGTAAATTAAAGTGGTGCTTGTTACCCCCTTGTTCTGCGTAGTTACAGGGTAAATGTAACAGTTGCGGGCTGTAAATGAAAGTGGTGCTTGTTACCCCCTTGTTTTGCGTAGTTACAGGGTAAATACAACAGTTGCAGGCTGTGCAATAAACATACATAGACACAATATAATATTCTTTACTTTGTCACCTTTATATTACAAACATGTGATTCCAAAACAATTCTTAATCATACAACAATTCTTAATCAAACAACAATTCTTAAACAAACAAAAAAATTCTTTTTTATAATAAAACAAAATAGGACATAACCCCCTCCCTCCCTTTTTTAGGCTTCTCTTGCTTTTCTTTTTCCTCTTTCTGCTCTTCTTCTCCACAGTATTGTGGCATCTTTGAACACTCTTACTGTAAGAGACGCAGTTCAAACACGTCTCTTAAGGACTTAAACACAGAACAAGACTATTTGCACAGTAATTACGAAGAAAAATATTGCAGTAGTTTTAATTTAATTGTTTGATGGCCAAATTAAACTCTACATTTTTTTGCTAGAAAAACAGTATACATTCACTGAAATACAAACGTTGCATCATTTGGAAAGAGGTGAGCTTGCTTTAAGCTGCACTGAACCTTGATGGTATATGCAAAGTTATTTGGTGATAGTGGTGTTAGGTTGCAAGTTGCTGGTGCGTCTAAGATCGACGAATAATCTTCCATAAGGTAAGTAGACTTGTGAATTATAAATCATAACTAATTTAACTACATGTCCAATTTTGTTGTTCAGTAATCTCCACCATGTATCCTTTAATAATAGAATTTGTAGACCTACCCCATGGTTAAAAAATACCTAGGCCTGTAATAAAATAGGCTAACAATATAAAATTATGAAAAGTATATCGTCTTTCTAAATCACTCAAATATAAGTGTTGTTTTGGTCATACATATCATACCAAGCAATATTAGAATGGGTACCCCTTAGTTTTAAAATACTTACAGTATAAATGATTTATAATTTCACTGGTTGTTACCCCTTTTTTTCCCAAACGTCACATATTATTCCCCTATAGGTACTGAATAGTTACACTATAATTACAAAAAAGATATGCGGTAACTTCCGTTTACTTACGCGGTTTGTTTTTTTGCATGATAATTATCTGGTTTGTTACCCCCTTATGACCCAAACGTAACACGTTGTTTCCTTTTACCTACCCCGTATGTTCTTTATAGGTACACTATAATTACAGATACTTGAAACGTAAATTCAATGTACTTACGCGGTTCTTTGTGGGTTGTAATGTAAAGCGTTACCGTAATTTGTTCTGTGTTTTATTATTATTCTCTGTTTCTTTATGTAAAGCTGCTTTGAAGCAATGTAACATTGTAAAAAGTGCTAAATAAATAAAATTGAATTGAAAAATTGAAATCAGGACAGAAAGCTCTGAATAACTTTCAATGCCACAACAATAATTTCAAGAAAACCCAACAAGGAAAATTTTATGGTCACATACATAGTTTATATTAATGCAATGTAGACTGCCTGGAGTCGGTATAACTTTAATTACTCCAGACTAAAGCCGACTATCTCAATACATTAATGTAGTCTGGGAGCACTTTGGTAGAATGTAGCCTCATCGATTTGGTTATATTCATTTTCATGTCCGGCACTGTTCTTGCAGACACAATATCTGCATTCCTCTGCTGTAAAGTGACAAGTGGTACCAAAGCACTAAAACTGTTACATTGGAAATATAATGGCTAAAGCTGATACTGTGTTTTCTAGGTGAACACCTATTACCCTTCATGTGTAGAGCCAGAGAGAGGTGAATTTTTTTTCAAATCTGAATTGAAACAACCACAGGTCTAAAACTGTTTATGTTGATGAGTCATAAACAGTTACTTCATTACTAGTGAAAATATCTAAACTAATAGATTTTTCATGTGCTTGTAATCAGGGGCTGTTGAGAGGTTATGCATAGTTAAATTAGTCCAAGAAAACTTGTTCATAAGTCAAACCTCACAGGTCTGTCAGAGCCACAAAAAATTATAAATAGATGCAAATGTTTTCGTCTGTTGAGAGAAAACAGACCATATTTTTAATAAGCCATGTATTGGCTTCACGATAAGGCATATCTTAGTGTAACTTTAGGTTTCTTTTACTGAAATACAATGATCCACAGAACCTCTAACTCCGTAACACTAACAATAATTGCAATAGCCGTAAAGAATCATGGAGATCCTCATTATAACTTCAAAGTGTGTATTTAGGGTGCATTCAAAGAAGAGGAAACACTATCAGTCTTTAATTGTGAGGCAGTAATTATACCTTTTATACAACCATGGGCTATCTGGAGTAGAGGGAAATGATAAACCAAGCCTCTTGATTAGTCTTTTTAAAATCAACTCTGCTCTTGTCAGATTCTCTGTAATGGTGAGACGTTTGCATACATTTGAAAAACCTTAATTACACTGAGTTAGAGATGATGGGCTGATTGTTCTGCAATGAAAGGAGTTTTCGTCATCTTAACACTGCAGCTTTGCACCATATGGCACATGAGATGAAGATAATAATCCTAAATCCTGAGCTATTCTGTATTCCCCACACATAAACAACATTAGACCACCAACTCTGGACAATTCTCTCCTTTATAGAGCTGCCGTGTTTAATATTTAGACCTAAGTGAATTGCAAATTAGTATACATTGATTTCATTTTAGGAAATCATTTTTAGGAGCATGTTTTTTTTAATTGTTTATCCAGTAAAAACATTTTAAAGAAGCAAAATTACAAAACTAATTTGTAGAGGCATTTAGTGACAACTACATTTAGTCAGGTTTAACCTTTTTTTCATAACACATTGGCAACTTTGTTTTTTTTATATATTAAACCTGATTAAATGAAGTTGGATCTCTTATAAAATTAAGCTTAATACGTCATTTTGTTTCTTGAATAAATCATCAAAAATGTTTGGAATTTTACAGTAAAATGACTAAGGATTCTTAAATATTTCTTCATTTGTTATCCACAATATAAGCGATCACTACTAATTATATTATAATATACTGATAATATACTATTTATAATATACTGATATTACTGAATATACTGATAATCTTGAATAAAAGCCACCTAGACACCTTGTGTTTTATACAGAACTGCCAAGCCTGGTTCTTTTTTAAAAAACAAGATGGCAAGGTAAAAGGGGAAAACTCAAGGGAAAAATCAATCAGTGAACCACATCAAAGTGTTCAAGGCAGACATGTCTTTGAGTGGGTGTGAGGAAAACCTGCGTCCCCTATAAAGGTTTAGCTTGTACACAGACACTTAACTCCATGTTTCCTTGTACTCCAAGTCACTAGGAGAGCAACATGAGGCTGCATTAGTGAGCACAGTTGCAAACATAAACATTCCAGACTGTTGGACATCAGCAAAGAGATCTCCATCACTGTGTTAAACTGTGGCTAAGGCAGGGCTCTTACTATTATGGTAACACCTAGGCTTAATGTTGATTCATATACTGCAGAGAAAATCCCAGATTAGGTCCACATGGCAGGACCCACATTCAGCAGTTAAACTGCAGCATGTGACCATCAATATGAAATGTCAGTTGCAACCCGATTTACTTCTGTATTGTGATCAGTTTCTCTCATTACTCTCTCATAGACCACTGAGAGAGGTATGAGCCTTTGCACGTAATGATGGGTATTTCTGATCCACTTCCATTTATTTAAATGGTCCAAATGTCTTGTCGTTTTTATCGGTTCAGTCGATCCTGTATTCATAAACCACTTACAAGCCTAGTATCCGTAAAATAGTTTTATTATTTTTTAATATTTTTCTAAAACTGACAGGAAAGATCAAACCATAAGGCCTACAGACTTGGTCAAATGGTAATACTGGGGCAGGCTACTCAGACTCTTTTAAAACGGCCAATATGGGGTGCTACAGTGATTAAAAATGTAAAAGCTCATAACTGCTACACCACCTTATATCATTGGATTTCTTGACTTAAGGTACACAACGTATATCTTCATTTTTGTGTTTATTAGAAAAACATTTTCAGCCATTTTTAAATTTTTTGCAAAAGTTACTTTTGGGAAATAATACTTGATTTTTTTGAATGATCTGAACCAAACCATTGCAGAAAGTGCAGTGCAGACTCTCTGGAGCCTGTTTGTTAATAATTATCAAAAAAGTTGACATTTTGATTTACATTCACAACAGGACACTGACATGTTTGAAGTGGCTGGAAATACTTTTGATTATAGAGCTCGAGAAGGAAATAAGATGGTTATCACTTTGTACTAACTTTGTACACATATGTAGGAGACATAAATTGCATAATTGGCCACTTGGTGGTGCTATAACATGTAAAACAACACAAAAACAACTAGAACTATTCCAAAGTTAGTTTGATCAACTTGAAAATTGGCATGCAGTGTTTTTGTCCAAGGTGTCCTGGCTGTCTATGAGGACTTTTTTTTTTAAGTATGTTTAGGCACACAAGTCTAAACACGTGTAAAATCAGGCCTATTAATAGGCGGGTCAAGGTCATGCAATGTAGCATTGCATGCCACAAAGCCTTTAAAAAGCACCTGCAAAATACGTCATTACATTCAATCTGAAGGAAGGAAAGACATCTTATTGTCTAAGGGAACCGAGTTACATACATAACCTGAGACATTCCCTTTCAAAGGATTCCCTTTCAATGCCCCCATAGCCACAGTCAGGGATGGCCTGCCCTAGATGCTGTGAAACATTGGCACAAAGAACATCAGGAGCAGACTTGTCAACCCAGGTGTACCTGGAGTTGAATTCAAGTCTAAACGGTAAAATCTAATAAATGTGTGCAAAGAGGACCAGCCTGCCACAGCACAAACATCACTTAGAGATGCTCCCTAAATGATACCTTAGATGATGCTACACCCCTGGCAGAATGGGCTCACACTAAGTCACACTGTGGGCCCAAAGGTCACATTATGTCACAGGCCTTGTAACCCAGGGTAATAGCTTCTGTGATCCAGTGGGATAAGCCCTGTTTTGTAACTGCATTACCTCGGCTGCAGCCACCAAAACAGACTAAGATCTGAGCGGTCTTATTCCACTGGCCTGAGACTGAACCAACCAGGTCATCATGGTGTGACCACCATGAAGCAAGGAGCTGCCACTTCAGGGCATGCAATCTTCTAGTAGATAGAGCTCTGGCACTCTGGAATATTCTCTACAACCTTGGTTGAGAGACCAGAATTTAAAAGCTGGCTCCCCTCAGGAGCCAGACCCGCAGTTTTCAAATCTCTGACTGGAGTGAAAGATTGACTCCTAAGCCTGAGACAGAGAGCCCTTCTGGGAGCCCCCAAGGGACTTCATCCAGGAGAGACATTGTGTCTGAGAACCAGATTCGGGTCAGCCAGAAAGGCACTACCAATAGTAGATTAACTCCTAGGAGCAAGGCTGTCGGGGAAAAAGCATACTGATGCAGCCTCTGCTACATCTCCACCATGGCATCCAGCCTCAGCGCAGCTGGATGAGTGAGGCTGAAACCAGAGGGAACAATGTGTTGACTCCTAGACCTTAACCTAGATCTTTTAATTTGCTGTCATTCGTCTGGCCACTCAAGGCTGAGCTTCTTGAAAGCACAAGAAACCCCCTCAACCAGCGCCTCAAATGCGGCAGAAAGAGGAAGTTGGTCTTCCTCAGCACCTGTCTGACTGCCATCTAATGCTGACAGCATCGTCTAGCTCAAAAGAGACTGTCGAGTGGTCTTCTAAAGCTAGTGTGCAGTCATCAGATTCCAGGAGAATTCCGCTGTTTATCCCCAAAATAAAGCCGTGAGCCCCACGACTGCAGCCTCTGCTCTTTCTCGGCAGAAGCAGGACCCATCCCGCGAGGTGCCACTGCCCGACTCCTATCTGCATTAAAAAGAGCCGGGTGGGAGTGGAGCATCCTCAGCGTAAGCGATTCAAGTAGTCTCCGCACCCAGACAAAACACACATATCATGCATGTCACCCACCGTAATAAAACGCAGACAAGGTGGCACATGCTTCTTAAAGTTCTTTGAACTGATTCTTTATTCTTTTCTCTGTAATAACAGCTTCATAGCGCTAATACCTTCTTTTTTTCTTATACTTAGACCTGGCTAACGTGCAGACCAACCAGCTTACAAGACAAAATGCTGATTACATATTTTGCAGGAACTTTTCAAAGGCTTTGTGGTGTACAACCCTACATCCCATGACCTTGACCTGCCTATAAAAAGAATGTGTAGGATATAGGAAATATGATTATACACATTTTCAGACTGGGGCCTACCTGAAACGCTTTTCCCATAGTGTCAAGCCTGATACAGCATTAAGTTCCCTTGAAAAGGAACTAAATAAGATTATTCATGTTGTGATTCTAAAGAACAATGCTACATTTTGTCAATTGGGCAATAGGTGGCAATATATTATGTATAAATACGAAAAAATGCTGTCCTTCTATGTTAAATTACCTGAAGCAGTGAATTGTTATTTTTTATTACTGTGCTACCAAGCTTGATGCAAAGTCTTAAAGCGCTTCAACACAGATAACTGCTGCTTGCAGCTATATTTTGCTATAGTAACTGCCCTGTTTTGCAGCATGTAAGTTTAATCGTTCTCTGGGTTTGTTGAATCGTTCTCTGCCTGCCCCTGATTTGGATTGTTTATTGGACTTTGATTCTTTGCTGCCTGCCTTGACCCTTGCCTGTTTAATGTTGTTTATGATTGTTTGCTGCCTGCCTTGACCCCAGCCTGTTTTAATGATTATTGCTCTTGTATTGTCTCGTATTGTTGATATTTAACTCTGGACTGTTTGACTACTCACCATTAAAGATGCAAATGGGTCCAAATGCCACTGACTCCGTTACAGCAATTGCATTTCCTTGATATTATACAACAATGCTTATTTTACACCATGCTGTTAACGTTTATAGTCATTTAGCTATTTCTGCAGCACAAACCATTGTAGGGAAACCACCCTTATGACACACAATTTCATATAATATACCATACTAAGTATTTCTGACATATTTCAGGAATATAAACCAAAATAATTACAGTAAATGATACATCTACCAATGTTTACAAGAAAGTTTTGCTTGTATAGAAAGAGAAAGAATAAAGTGCCACACAGAAAACATTTGTATCGCTCTACAACAGCCAGAACATGGAAGTTCATAACAATAGATGTAATGCACAACAGAGCTGTGCTTTAACTTTTCTCTGCTGAGCTTTTTGAAAGCATAAAAAGCACATTACAGTCCCACCAAGCCCTGGTCATTGAACGCCCATCAGGTACCGCAGTCGTTAACTCCCCTCCTCATCCCTGGATGTGGCAGAAATTTCAAAACCCTTTCCACATGTTTAAAGCAGAATCAATTACTCAGGGCAGATACGCAAAGCAAATCTCAATCTGCATTTAAAGAAAACTGCTAAAAACAATTGTTTGACAGGTAATTGGCAATTTTTCTTTCGGTATGCCCAGCCTTTTTGAAATAGAAGTCTTTAGTTTTTCTATGACACATAGAGATGAGGGTGTGATATGACTGATTTCACTTGCATACTCTGATAACAGTTTAGAAGGAAGTGATTCTTCATGCTCACACATACTGAGCCTTGATAGCGGTCTAAAAAGCTTTGATTGAATTTTAAGTGTTGATGTGTTGCACTGATAATTAGCAAAGGAAGCTGAGCTAATTCAGAATACTAACAAGGGCTCTAATAACTTCAAACCCACAACTTATTAATATATTTGACTTTTTCTTTTTTTGTTCAATACAATGCAAGACTGCATCATGAATACCAACATAAACCTGATTATTTGACATAAACATAAAACCCTTAACTTCAAAACTTGTCAGAATGGAAGGTCGTTCAGGGTCTCCAAAGCCTCAGACTCTGAAACTGCCTGAGACTGTCAAGGCAAGCTGAACATCAGGGTCTGCTGTGTATATATTGTGAGATAGTGTTATAATCAAAGAAGTGGAATCTAAATTCATAATTTTTCCTCTTAATGGCCCCCACTGTTTCATATTAACCCTATCAAAATAACAACTAGAAACTTTTGACCCCACACAACAGCCCATTCTCAAACTTCAAAAGATTAATTACAGTTGACAGATTTTATCTCCTTTATTACAGTGTCATTCAAGCTAAGCAAATAGGTCTCGAAAGGTCACGCCAAAGTCAGTGCCTCCATATTACCTCCCTCGAGCCACTCAATCTGTCAAAATCATTCGATTTTACTCCACTGTTTCGGTTCCCTGTTATGTTAGCAGCACATCTTTGTAGAGGAATTGACTCAATTGCAAAATGCACTCTGGTTGGAGCTGTGACCTAGTGGTTAGCATATATTGTATCTGAGCTGTAATTTTGCTGTTATCAAGCTGGGTTCTAGTCCAGCCCTGATCCAGTAATTTCCTGTCATCTTTCCCTTTTTATAATGAGACAAGCAAACAAACAAGAACTGTAATTGTTATTTTCTTACTTTAAACTTATATTTTTTTTATAAAGCATCTTTTGGTGGTGTCATGATGGTGTTTCCTGATGTTTATTTATAAACACACTAAGCAAATTAAAGTGGCCAGTGGTCAAAGCATCTTATTATCTATTATCCCATTATCATTATATAAAAGTTTTTTTATATAGAATTATGTAATTGGTATTTAAATAATATTTATGTGAAAGATACACTTAAAGTTGCATTTTGTAATTTTCTGGGTAAAAAACAAAAAACAGGTATTGAGCAAGTATATAACATAGTGTTCAAAACACTCTCCTTACCCTACCCTGATTCGCAATTCACAATTTTATAATTTGAGCTGCCAGGTCGGATTTTAAGTATGCAAAGTAACATGCAACTTCATGTTTCAAACAGATGGTGATAGAGAGACAAAATATACAGATTGTAGTTTTAACTGCATTGTATGTTTATAAAAAAATGCTGGTAGGTGCCATAATCACATCATTCTGGGGACAAAAAGTAGCTTTCTCCATTGATCATAGCACAGGACATCCCTTTCCTAATGATAAAACACAACAATATTTATTTGATACAGTGGCTAAATAAATGAAGCATAAACTGCTTTTGACGGTTGTCAATATTATGTCAGTGATGACTTTCATGAATTTCTTAACATGCAGTTGACTGTTACACAATCGCACCAGACAGCGCATCATAGATTGCCTAAGAAACAACTCCAGTTATTCTGTACTATAGCTCAGGATGAACTGTCAAAAAACAACAACATGTAATCAACAACATGTATACTAGATCCTATACCTACCAAGTTGCTGAAATAGATGCTTCCTGAAATTATTGATCCTCTACATAGTATTATTAATTCATCATTGGTTATAGGATATGTCCCGAAAACTTACAAGCTGGCTGTTATCTCTTATTAAAAAAACACAACTTGATCCCAGGGAACTAGAAAATTATATACCCATCTGAAATTTACCTTTTATTTCAATAATTTTTGATAAGGTGGTGTCCTCACGGATACATTCTTTCCTGGAATGAAACGGTTTCTGTATGGTGCGTTCACACCGGACGCGACTTGCGCGAATAAAACGCGCTATTCGCGCGTAGTTGAACACTTGAACATTTAAGTTTACTCGCGTCATTCGCGCGTGCAAATCACTTCACAACAGACGCGAATTTGCGTCATGGGAGGGGCTTCTGCCACCTGGCCGCCAGTCTGTTCGTTGCAAAATGACT
>JAZGTJ010011221.1:0-17179 GCA_036877575.1 Botia almorhae
TCTGCATGTGCGCTTGTGTATTTGTTTGCATAAAGGTCTGCTTGTGAGTACAGTAGGCATGAAAAAAGCCTATGTTAAACATCTCAGAGTGGCTGTTTCATGGATGAATGCAGTAAGCTCTCTCTTTCTCTCTCTCTTTCATACAGGCATTTGGTTATGGTGAAATTTGATTATGTTTATATTGTGTTTCAGTCATGAAAAAATGCAAGCATTGTAACTCATTCCTGCCCCACCCACAACACATATTGTTTTATTGCAGAGTTTTTGACACACGTGACAGGTTTCATGAGCAGTTTACTGTATTTACAGGTGCTTATTTTCTCTTCATAGGCTGTGACATCGCACAAAGAGAGGAAGGCCAGTGGATAATTGCAGTTTTGACACAGAGGAATGAGTCATGACCTCTATGGTGATTGTAGATGGTGGAGGGAATATATTGGAGTATGTTACTGGAGATGAGGAAGCACAGCAGGTGACAATTGCACTCATACAAAACGTACAAGGGCTGAAGAATAAACCAATATTGAAATAATCATCTAATATGCAACAGCGTGAAAGAAACCCAAATTGTTTTTCCGTTAAAAGTTGAAAAAGTTTCTGTTTCTTGCTAGGAGGTTTATGATGGGGTAGAGCCTGATGAACAGCAGTGTCCTGCAGTAATAGTGGAGCAGGTGAACAGTGCAGATGTGGAGCAGTGCTATGCTGCTCAGGTGTTAGTCTATGACGATCAGAATACCTATCTGATGCAAGATGTGGCTGAAGAGCAAGTTGTGGAGACTGAGTTGCAGGAAATGGCAGCAGGTAAGGAATAATTTCTTACACTCAATCAAAACTGTAAAGTGCTCTTAGGACAAATCTTACTTGTAATACTTTACAATAGGGTTCCCTTCAATAACATTGGTTATTGCATAAGCTATCATGAGCTAACAACGAACATTTTATTACTGCATTTATTAATCTGCGTTCATGTCAGTTAGGGCAAATAAGGTTGTTCATTGCTTTTTAATGTTAGTTCCTTGCGTTAACTAATGTTAACGGAAACAGCTTGATTTTAAAAATTATTAATTAAAAATTAACATTATCTAAAATGATTAAATGCTGTTTAAGTATGCACTTATAGACAGCTGTGACGTTTTATATCAGCACAAGACGAGTGATTTTATTCGTGTGCAGTTGGTATGGCGAGTCAGCTTCACGAGGAATCTAAACACCAGTTAGATTTACTTATCAAAGCTGGTAAACAATAAAACAAATCAGTCAAACTAGAAGTGGATCACGTGATTTGACGTAACTAGCGCTTTGCTCCTGCAAAGGTAAAAGATTCAAAAGCGCTCGATTGAAAATCAGGAAGTCAGCTGCCCTGGATCCGCTGCGTCAAGTTTAAGTAACATTAAATATTAAATATGTTTCTTATCGCTATGTTTTAAGAAAGGGGTTATTTTGTATTTGTAACGTATATATGTACAGTTGATGATGTATTAAATTATGTTAGTTCTGGCTGGAGTGAATATTCTAGCGGATTGATGCTAGTGGCTGTCGGAAACCAGGAAGTGTGTTTGTTTTCGTTTTTGCTTGTCTGACACGCTGTTTGATACAGTGTTTATAACATGATTTATGGTGTGTTAGAGTTTTGTGGTAGACCATTGCGGTAAAATGTTTCTGAAACATTAGTTTTTTTCATCTTTGCGATCTGTTTGTCGGTCCAAATCAGCTAACGGTTCTGTTCTTTGTTTTATTCCATTCTAGATTAACCAAAATGTTAAACGAATTCATTTTTTCTGGTTGTTTTTATTAAGTATTGTTCCCGGTGGCGTTTTGCTCTAAGCAAGCTAACAAAAAACTGCTGAAAAGCACATTTTGATGAGTAGCAAGTTTTTTTGACTTTGGTAAAGCGAAAGATTGTTTCATAAAGCGTACCACACTTACTGTTTAATTAACTAATAATATGTTTATGGGTATTTTTACATGATGTGGGGAAATATTTAAGAAAACAATATTTTGTTTTATATATTTCTATCAAATATATTGATGGAAAAAATTCATTCGCAGAAAGACGCCTTTCGTGCGTCTTTGGAGTCTGGGGCGGAAGTGTGTTAAAGGCGTTGTAGGTCGTTGAGTGACGGCGTTCTTGACCAATTGTTGCTTACTTGTTACGTAAGCTACAGTGTAGCCAATGAACAGGCAGATATTTAAAGTTTTGTTTCTTTACCGCCAAGATTTATTCTATTCGTGTGAAAATAAATAATTATTGGCAATGATCAGTTTTTGCTGTTGCTTTCGTTTTTTAAAATCATAATTTTATGATTTTTAAAATTAACCCCCCCCACCCCGTTTTTTTCATAGTGGAGGTCTCAGTACATGATAAAACTATCGAAGCAGCCGAAGCACTACTGCATATGGATTCACCAGCCAGTATGCAGGAGGATCGCAGTGCCGGTATGGGATAACATGCATGTGCATGCTTAACATGTACTGCACTATTTTAAAGCCTATTTACACTGTCTTTACCTAAAGTATTAAAAATACAAGAGCATTGTTATCGGGTTTGATAAATGTCTTCTCTTTTTTGCGAGTCACATTTGTACAACAAGCAAACTTTTTTGCAGAGGAGCTTTTTTCCGAGGTGGAAGTGGAGGTGAGAACTGAGGATATGGAGTCTGTTGCTAAGGACATTGTTGTTTTGCCGGAGACAGATTTATTGAAGAAGAAGAAGAGAGGTGAACTGTGCTGTACTATCACTCACTCAAAAGCTGCAAATAATTGTAAACATTAGTTAGATGTATGTGTTTATTTTTCCTTATTGAGCTACATTGCATTTGAAGTGTTACATTAACCTTGTGGATGAAGCACTGACTTCAGCATTGATTTATTTTCTCCGTTTAATTTCCTAATGGCTTTTTAATTGTCGTAATGGTTACAAAATCCTTCGATTACAGGTGTTTGCTTTTAATACCCAATGACAGTTATTTAATATGACTAAGTGAAACTGTGAAAATACTTGGAAACACTGTGTAATTAAATCTTTCCATATTAGGACGAAAACCCAGAACTCCACGAAATAGTTGCGATAGTTCACTGGATCTGGTTTATAAAAGGAAATCAAAAGACAGCAAGGGTAAATGTTTCTGCTTATTTGTATGTGCAAGAGAATATTTTCTTGCAGTGCCACAGCCTGAAGTTCAAAACACATCTGTTTCTCAGGCTCAACCACATACCTATGGGAGTTCCTGCTGGATCTCCTGCAGGATAAGGAGACCTGTCCAAAGTACATTAAGTGGACTCAGAAAGAGAAGGGCATATTCAAGCTCGTGGATTCCAAAGCGGTGTCTAAATTATGGGGCAGACATAAGAATAAACCTGACATGAACTATGAGACAATGGGGAGAGCACTCAGGTAATGTGTTTGCTTGTTGTTTCCGATACATTTAAGATACAAATTGGGGTCTTAACATACTGTTTTTTTTTAATCTAGGTATTACTACCAGCGGGGAATTTTAGCAAAAGTGGAGGGCCAAAGACTTGTGTACCAGTTTAAGGAGATGCCCAAAGACATTGTCTTTATAGATGACGACAACATCGATGACAGCATTGATGAGGTGAAGAGAGAAACCCCAGCTGCAGCCAATCGCAGCAATCCAAAAGGAAAAGGGGTGGTGGTCTCTCCCTCTACTGCTGTGCCTAAAATCATCAATCTTACCTCAGGACAAGATGCCTTTATGACTGTGCAGCAGTTGTCAGCCAACACAACAACAGCCCCTAGGTATGATATTGAGATTTAGTTTAACAAATGTTAATGCGAAATAATTAAATAGCAAGTCTTGGCTCAGAAGTACCTTTCTGTAAGAGCGCATCTCACAGAAATACCATATTGCTTTATGCCAGCGCTATTATATTATATTGCTTTTATGTTACTAGTGACACTCTGGTGTGACTCATTCTTCATATAGTGCCCTGTGTGCTATTCACTATTTAGTAAATGGTAAACAAGGGACGATGCAGTGCTTGTTCACCAGTTCAAGTTTATTTGATTAGGTTTTGGACTAATCACTGCAGGGTATGGCCCGTTAGAAAGAACTAAACAGCTCTCCTGTGATTTTATTGTTTTTATTTGTAGGACGGTGAGGCTGGCCATGCAGGTTCCCGTTCTCATGACGACATCACAGGGTCAGAAAATTTCCACAGTAGCTGTCAACTCGCCCACCGTCCGCTCTTCAATCCTCCCTGCGGCCGGCTCAGTCGCGGGGGGCAACAATGCAGGCAAAGTGTTTCTTCAGGCCGTGCCGACATTAGTGCCGGCTCAGGGCCGAAGCGGTGAGAGAATCACCTTGCAGCTCATCACCCTTCCTACAGTGCCCGGCAAAGCTGGCACTCCCATCACTCTGAGTGCGTTTTCCCCCGTTACCGTGCCGACCACCAACACCCAAGTTCTGAAGCTTGCTGTTCCATCTAATACGGCCACATCTGCGGCCTCAGCGCCAGTAACCGTGGTGACCACGCAGCCGGGGGTGACCGTGATGCCGAACATACAGCCTGCGATGTCTCTGCAGGATGTGACTATTATAAAGGTCGAGTCTCCTGAAGTTTCTATGGCTCAGACAATTAACAGTTCTGCACAGACTGCTGCAGTTACACAGACAAATCCCACAAACACACAGAGTTGAGTAAACATGGACTTTCTGACAAATGCAGGAAACAACAGCAGCACTTGTGACGCAGATGCTGATAATGCAAGTGATGTGATGAATGACATGGTTTTGGAATAGTGTCTGTATCCTTTGTGAAATGGATGAAGCCAGCACTACAGTTTAGACACTCGTTCATGCCTCAACACTATAACCACTGCGCATAGCTTAAGCCTGGGTTACACATCGAAAGTCTGTCTGTCTGTCTTTCCTTATATGAATCTGTTCAAATCTTGCTTTATAGCAGACCATCTGTGCTGTGATGCTGTAGGAATGAACTTCACTCGGTGCTAAAGTCAGTCACATAGGTGAAGAGAGGCAGTTGAGTTGAATGCTCACCTGGAGCACTTAGAAGTCTGTACGCAAACATACTGTGGTAGTGAATGACAAATAAGACAAGCAGCCTTAGGTCACCCTTTTCCTTTTCGTTACTAAAATAAACTTTGTTTTTCTGTAAATACAAGATTTTTTAAAATAATTTTGTACCAGGTAGTGTTTTCTTTACAGTTCAAAGGAAACTGTTTCCAGAAGGACATTTAAATCATTTGTTGTCATTTCAGTTTTTTTAAATAATTTCTCTTTCTGTGCATTATCCACTGTGTGTATTTTCTGTATTATGCTTTCACTGCTTTGTATTTTGCAAAACACGTTTTTCATAAATGTAAAAAAGGGAAAGAAAATGGAAATACAGTATATTGAATATTCAATATATGAAGCTTATATTTTGTTGTATTCTTACTTTGATGTTTCCAAGTAGATTTAAATATAGAGAACAAATTATGCAAAGAAATGGTTTTAATGAGCTTTGTTATTATTTCATTTTGTGTGTGAAACGTGCTTTTGTTAACCAACCCTCATGACCTTTTTATAGTTCCTTTCAGGTCACATTCCTAAATGACTTGAGTTAGGAATGTCAATTGTGTAATAGTTATATAAATACTTTTAGTGTGTCCTTTGGTGATAAAATCACTTATTTATAAATTGTCGCTAAATATACAGCCTAATATTAGATGTTCTTTTATGACCCCTTATTATCTGACAAATGTCCTAGCACTGTCAGATTAGTATTTACAGTAAGTAGTATTTACAGTAAGCCTCTGTCATGTTATTGTTTCAGATTAAGAAAACAATAGATCAGATTTGTAGATTCGGGATCTTTGCATTACGGTCACAAAAGATTTAATCTATTGTAACTATTGTGACAATCTAAAAAAGCAGCAGAAATGTTTCGAAGAGAAAAATTGGCATGTTAAAACACTTGTTTTAATATCCAGTCATATGTCTTTTAGTTGAAACAATAGTTAGCCTGTAATTTAAATGCCTTTTAATTTAAGGATATAATAATTTAGGCTCTTTTAAGAAAGGCTTTGAACTGCATGTCACAGTACTTGAGAGATTATGGCAGAGAACTTTGTAATTTTGTAGTCGGACCACATCAGATCTTACAGGGTAGCAATGTATCTTATATCCTCTCAAAATAGTGAAGCAGGCTGGTTTTAATGTGGATCTCATTTTTTACAGTCCACTCAGGCATTGGATTTTGTATGCAGTCTTAACTTGTTTGTATTTATCACCTTTAAATACATTCTTTAAGAACAAAACTTCATTCATAAAAGATGTAACAGATTTGTAACAGTACTGATAACTAAACTAACTAAAGCTGTCTGACATAACATTTAACCTGTATGCATTCAAATTAAATGTTTCTTTTGCACTTACTGTCTATCAGTACAGATGGAAAAGCTCTACAAATTTGCATGGTCTTAAATCCTATCCTGGTCCCTTAATCAAATTCAAGCAGCCCACTTTAGTTTCTCAATATAAAAAGAAACCACACCCATACAAAATATTGACACTTTAATGTTACTTTTCATCAGCAAACAGCATATTGATGATTACAATGTTTTTAAAGAAAAAAGTAGTCAATAAAAATATAAACGTCTTTCCACGTTTTGAACCATTTACACAAGAATGTGCATTTCCTGAGATCATGATATCGCTCAGCACTTAATAAATTACAGAATATTGCACAACCTCTGTATAACAATAACAGCATAATTACTCTCCATCAAAGAAAATAAGCATTTGCATCAGTCCGTCAGAGGTGCATTAAGACCTACTTAAGTAGGTAAAAATAAGGTTTTAAGTGAATAAGTTTATATAAGTGAATTAGATAAATTACATTCTAAGTAAAACAAGTATAATGTATTCTCACATTCAGACATACAAATACACACATGATCTAGGAATGTCCTAAGCTCCTCTGGAATACTATCGAATAGCACTAATGATTGATAGCTACATGAGCCTATGAGGCTGCCGACTGAAGCTGAGGTCACAAACCAGTGACAGATGGTCAGAAGGGTAATGATAAGAGGGAAGACGGTCCGGCCCAATCTGCTCTTCACTGGGTATCCCCAACACAGCATCCACATGAAATGCTCTTTCCGAGTACCAAATGTAATCCAACGTGGAACAGCTCTCACCACTGGGGCGGATCTTCCAACTGGTGTAAGGCGGTTCTGTGGTTCCATCCTCACTTAGACACTTATATGCACTGTCCAGTCCGAGTGGGGACGTCATGAAGCGTCGATACACTTCCTCGCTTGGCTCAGCATTAAAATCTCCACATACCATAAGTGGAATTCCGTCCTCTGACTCTGGGTATGACTGAGTGGTGATGTCATGGAGCTGCTGGAGGAGATTTGCCCCTTGTGCACTCCGTAATGCCTCCCAGCCACTCCGTGCCTTCAGATGGGTTACTGCCACACAGAAGACTTGGCCTGTGAGCCTGCAGCGAAGTGTGGCCACAATGGCCACCTGGTTGGTCTTCAGCATCATGGCGGAGAGTCTGAGATGGGTGGTGTGGAGCAGCTGGAAACGTTGGCGGCTGAAGAACAGTGCGCATCCGTCTGGACCATTGTTGTTGTGTACGTCCAGGCAGGGGGAGCATGGCTTGGGGCAGAAGATGCTCTGATAGCCCAAGCTGGCTAATACAGGCTGGAAAGTGTCAAAGTAGTGGTCCACCTCCTGCAGGCACAACACATCTGGTCTGTAGGTAAGGATCTCTTCCAATATTAGATATTTCCTCTCAGACCAGTTTAGGGCCTCCACTGGACAACGCACAAAACCATCTTTACCCTCACCAAGAGCTGTAGATATAACAAAATGAATAATATTTAATCACACTTTAAGCATCATATGGTAGCACTGCAACATTCCCTATAGCTATCAGGTTATTTAACATAAAATTGACAATGTTTTTAAAAACAATGCAGAGGGCAGGAGACTTCCAGAATGTGATTTCTGGAAACTAGTTATTTTAGAGATTACTTTGGGTTCCACTAATAATACAATATCAAAAATACACAATATCAAACATTTACTTGTTCAAACATTATCAAACAACTCGCACAAACACATGACATGAGCAGACAGACTCTTTACCTTGAGCTAGAATGTTCCACTGCATAACACGGATTGGTTCATCCTGCAGCGAGCTGGCTCTGGTCCTAATGAAGTCTCGGTGCAGTCGAGGGGGGCGATTTCGCAGAACCTCTTCACACTCACGCAAGAGTGCATTTGGGTCGACCTGCTCGTATTCATAGTCGTCGGCATCCACATGTGGGTCCGCCAGTGAAGCGCTGCTGAGAGTCTGAGCCACAGCACTGAAGAGTCTGTTACTACTGCTGTTGCTGCCCATCTGACACACTGCAGAAAAACAACACATACAATATAAAACGTTACATCCACATTTCCAAAGCAGTTTGGAGAAAACTAATGTGCTGATATTATCTCAGTACAGTGTAGGCACTGGTTAAAATCTAAGCAGAAGTACAGCACGTCATACTAGTGGCACTACTGTTACTGTTACTGTCATATCATAACTATCCACATACGCAGTATGTGAAAGAACACACCATACACAAGTTATTTAAAACAAACAGCAGCCAATGGAGCTATAAACAGCAGCATGATGGTACATAGTGTATGGTAATATAAACAGTAGTATGACAGTATGATGACTCTGATGTAACTATTTAAATATATACCAAATAAAACTCATGTGGAAAATTCACACAAGTATGAGATTTCTAATTTAAACCATGTTATTTTGACCAACTAAATAGCGACTCTGCAGTGTATTAACTATAGAACAGCGAGTCGGTCAGCTGAAGGCACATTGCAATGAACCGTAATAGACACATCCAATGTAGACAGTTTCATAGATTAAAACTAGAGAAAGATGCTTTTGATGCAACACAATGCTCGTAAACACAGTATAACTACTACTATCTGTAGACAGATATGTTCTCAAGATCATTATGGCTGACTGACTCTGACTAAAACAGAAATGTCTTTGATGAACTTGAGGGCTTGTTTTCAGTCTGCAAATAATTAACCAAATATAAATCATATGAACATTTATGTGTTTAGTTATAACTTTACAATATTTCATCAGAATATTTAACTATATTAACATAAATCTTTTAAAAGCCACCCAACCCTTCATGAAAATAAAGACTTTAATTGATGACGCTACTTAAATTTATGTAAATTATAAATCACAAAATAGACAATGGGTTAAACCCACACAACGCACAATTTACATCAACCTGTTCATTTCTTGCCATGCATCTTGTCAAGCCTGAAAATATCACTTCATTACATTCAAGTGTTCTGAAACAATGACTGCTAATGACAATGACTGCTGGATTTGTGGCTTAAACAGATTGCGACACAAAATTTTGGTCTCATAAATTCTTACATTTGTCTTAAACACCTCTTAACAATACCTCTTATTATCTCCTTTTCCCAAGATTCCCAGTGTGTGTCTTTTTCAGAAGCAAGTGAGCTAATGATTCAGTCTTCGTTTTGATTTCTCTTTGATTTTTAAGAAAGTCCAGGACTAATCCAATGATCATCCAATAGTGGTCTACTCAGTGGTTTGATGTACAGCTTAATTTTACAGGGACAGAGAACACCAGCATCCACCCATTCAGCTTCACTGCCATATTCTGATGTGTACGAAGATTCTGGGGGCTGTGGATATATGACTGTGTCTGTTAATGCATGCGTTCCTACACAAAGGGGTTCCTGAATGAACCAGTGTGTCTGTCCTTCCCCTACTATTCATACCGAACAATGACTCATTTGAGAATCACGAGAGGGACCAGATGCATGCCTGTGCATGCATGTGCACACACGGACCTGCACGTGGGTGAAGAGAACAGGAGAACATATCAGCCCTAACTTAATCTACAGATTGAAGAGGACACTGTGTCATGAAACTAAATTAAATTAACGGCACAAATTTTTCTTAATCTTAATGAAAGACACCTGACCTATTATGTAAGCTACTAAGAAAAAGAGCTCATATTTGCCTGGCCCACATATTGACCTGCATTTGTACTTTTTCTTAAGTAAACATTTGCTCTTCTGGTGATATAACATTTGGCTTGTTAAAACTCTTGCAAGTGAGAATTAGTGACCTAGAATAAGGCTTTTCAGGAAAAATTATAAATTCAATCTTTAAGTAAATTTAACAATGTACAATCACCAAATTGCTTGTAATACAATAACAATAACTGAAGTAGCTTATACTTCATTATTTAGTCAATATTACATAATATTGATGGGAAACCATAATGTTATGTCGGCTCCATGTCCTACAGAAGACTTCAGAGATGTAATCAGTTACTCTCTAGAGTAACTACTCTCTGTGCTGGTTACAAACCATGTGACTGTCACATCTGAACATGCTGAGTACAAGCACCCCCATCAACATTGTGCCCTACCATTGTAATGGTACAAGGAAAGTGCACTAATCAGGGGATGTTTTGATGACACTAAACTCAGATCAACAGAGCATATCACACTCAGATACCTTGAATGAAAGGCCTCAAACAATCTGTTTAAGTGGGCCAAACATTAGGGTCTCTTGTAAGTCTGGATGGTACACTGACCTTTAGCTGGACTATCAAGTTACCTTGGAAGTACATTGGAATAGAGCCTAGTACAGAACAACAAACAATACTGGCAGGTTTAAACACCCACACCCAAAAAAGTACATGACTGGACGCCTAAGCACATACATAAATGTTTGGAATATCAAATTAAACACTTGTTTACACAAAGACCTTAATGTAGCTTAAGGTCAAAGACCTTAATGTAACGCACTGCAATAGATTTGTTAGAGAACGACAAAGGCACACTAGAATTTAACAAATGCATCTGGATAAGGCGCATAAAATACATTTCTACGTAAAACTACATGAACAACTTATCTGTTATGAATGTGTCTCCACCTAACTGCGAGTATGAAACAAGTCATTACTCTGCCTTCCTGAGTCAGGTGTCATCAGCATTAAGGACAGGCTATGAAAGTCTGAGGAACTATGATCATCATGTTTCCTACAATGTAGACAAATCTCCTTTTAATCATGTTGTTTAGGGTATAAACGAGTCATCAATATTCTCCGCTGCGCTATATGACACCTCCTGAACTCGTTGACTTGCAGACTGCCTACAGCGTTGTTGATCATCGCGGGCTTGTCCCGAGTCAGCCGCGCGTACTAGCCCTCAAGAACGCTGTCTAGACAGGCAGTTCCTTAGATTGCATCAGTATTAAGGCAATAGTTATGGAGCAAATGCCATCGTATCAGTACACACAAGCAAATGTGATCATTTAATAAATCTCATATTACCTTGTAAAGAAGCACGCGTAACTGGTGACGAGTTTGATCTCGGTGGAGGAGGATGAGCGCTAGAATGACATTGTCGTGTATTCAGTTGTCTGCGCTTCTTCAGTGCGGCAGGTTTCTTTGAATGTGTCCCCAGTGAGGAGAGACAGAGAGCGGTCAAGTCTCGGTGAAAAAGCGACGAACAGCGTCGAGCCGGATACATTTTGACAGTTCTTTCTACCGCACTTTGAACTGATACAAAATATGGCTTAAAGTTTGACTAAGCCAAAAATACGCTTAATAGTCTACAATAAAATAACGAATAAATTGAAGCAGCCATTTAGAAATTATTTTCCGACACGTTTAGTTGTCTTTTCACTGTATGGAAAAAGCCGGTAAATGTTTCATCATATTCCAGAGTGGCACGTATACTACCACTAAATAGGGGAGTCGATTAGACCGACTTTTCAAATACTATTAAAATTGGATGATATTTGACAGTATTTATATAATTGTAGTATTAATAATTCTATTATAAACTCTAATGTTTAACCAAATTCTAAACATGTTGGGAAAACATTACAGCTAGACACTGTGGCAGCGATTGCACCTACTTTACAGCGAATGGTTTAGTCCTACGGTTAGAGGACAGACAGTGCCCTTTTAGAGCAATAAACCATATAATGGGCGGAACTTAAAGCTAATTCAGCCAATCAGAGTAGAAAGTGCAAATACGTATGGGAACGTGAATATTTCAGTATCGTTGACGCAGTTTTTCAAGGATACAGGACATTAGGTGTTAGGGGTTTCTTGTCATAGCAAGATACTTAGTATATAGGAAAAGTTATAAACGACTATGCAGAGGTACAATTTGTCCAGCTTGCAATATTAAAGTCATATTCCAAGATAAAGTTATGTCGTTGAAGTATGCACATGTCTTCTGCTTTCGCAGGGGTAAACATGGGGTAAGCATTGCTGCATGACACAAAGAAGTCTGACCTGAGGGCCCAGTCTTTACATAAGTTTTACATAACCTCACTTTCAAGCTGAGACAGAACACTTGTGTTTATTTGAACAGTGGTTGGCATAAGACCCCAGTATTGAGCAAATGCTGGTATCAGCATGTTTGGCTGCTATTTTAGACAACAATTAACACAGGTAAAAGAGGGCAAATCTGTACAGATTGTCCCAAACTGAGGTAAACCTTTGAACCAGAGCTGAATACAAGATTATATGTAACTAATAAATAAACAATAGACATAAACAATAATGAATAGTAATGGGCAATTCAGAAGCAAAATGACTGTAAGTTTTATAAGGCTTAATTAAGTTTAAATAGTTCATATGAAACAATTGGATACCTTCACAGCTGCACTGAACAAATTCAAAGGGTGAAATAAATGTAAGAGAATGGTTTTGTATATTGATTCTTTTGTAAAACAGCAGGTGTAGCATAAACATTCAAACAAGATGATTAAAAAGCTTTGGTTGGCTGTGCTATATCATTGAGACAAGAGGAGTTAAAGTTATCTTCCAAAATAAATTGATTTATATAAACTATGCATATAAAAACAAAGATCTGCATATCACACTCATAAATAAAAAAAAGAATAAAAGACTAAACTACAGAATTCTCCTAATTTCATTTGTGCTCCTTCCTGCGCTTAAACCTCATATTGCACTTATCCTTATATGTGGCATTGAGGGGAGTGCTGTAGCCTATCACAGCTATCTCTGGCCGAAGCAGGGAAACACCCTGCACCAGACCCAGTCCAAAGTCTTCATTCTAATATTATTACCGTCTTGCAAAAGCAACAAACATGTTGGTGATGATGTGACACTTGTTTTCCAAGAATTCCATGTACTTAAACTTGGTGTTTCGTAATCTGTTTTGTTATGTAATCAATGTTTATTTATCATTTGTAAGTCATTGTCCCCTCCCTTACCCTTCCTCAGTGAGATGAATTATTCAGCTTGGATATTGATGTGGTGCATCTGGAAACACTATTGGAATTATTGGAGGCCATTTGATAAGGACATGATTATTAAATGATAAGGAAAAGAGAAAAAGAGAAAGCCTGTCAGGATGAACCAGAATTGACCATCACACTAACATTATCTGGAGCGTGATCAGCGTAAATGAGAAAACCTGTGAAAAGACTGTCAGTCCAGAATGGATCAAAAAATAGTCCATTTTGTTCTGAATAGAAGATCTGGAGCCACACCTGATCACCTTTCTGCAGTCGGAGTATTGTTGAACCTGAAGCCACATCATAGTTTCCTGTATTAGCATCAAATGTTCTGATCTTGTACTGGCCGTTCTGGACAAGCCCGATTGCTAGGTGCTTGTTAGCCAAAGTGATATCGTATGTAAAGTAATACACACCAGGAATTGCACAGTTAAACTTGCCACTGGTGGTGTTGTAATGCCCACCTTCGTTCATTAAAATACGATCAAAACGGATAGGCATGCGCTCCTTGGGATAACTCTTGGTAACCGCTACTGAGAAAGCAGATCTTGCCTCTGTTCCACAGTCACACCCTCCAGTGGCACCAGTCTCTCCAGCATCTCCCATCTCTCCTTTTAACCCATGAGCCCCAGACACACCAGGTGCTCCTCGCACCCCCTTCAGGCCTCTTGGACCTGCCTTTCCCAAAATTCCTGGTCGTCCTTGTGATCCAGGTTTTCCAGGATTCCCAGGACGACCCTGTTCACCTGATGTTTAAGAATAATAATTATCCATATTTGTCTATAAATATATTGTACCACCTATGTGGCCTTTAAGGGTTAGTTATGGTTAAGAGTAAATGTCCAAGTGTTAAAATATAAAATATAAACAGTGACTTGCAGTAATATTATTACATGTTCTGATACAGCTTCCCCACCTATTTGATTCTATTGATTATCAGTGATCTGTTGCTGTTCTGTGCCCTCCCATGTATATAAGATCCTTATGTTTTTAGGTCAAACTTGATGTTATTAATTTTATAGTGACCTTTTGCTTAGAAATACACTATATAAATACTTTCTGTTAACATTTTTATGACAGTAAATGACATGCTTTACCTTTCTCTCCCTTCTTACTCTTGTCACCATCTTTGCCATCCTGACCATCAACACCTGGCATGCCCATCTTGCCTGCATTTCCACTGGGACCTGGTGCACCTGGACTCCCAGGAGGGCCCTGAGGGCCTGGCAAACTGCAGCTAAGCTGAGATGAATGGATGGTGTAATTGCGTCCCCTCTTAATGGCAGAGTTTACAGTCAGCACACAGAACAGAGACAGCAGGCAAGCGGCCAGTGGTAAACGATACATGACGCAGCTGTTCTTGCAAACAGAGCAGATGTGGGTGAGGTCAAATTTTTGTTGTGGGGAATTTCCATAATTTTATTTTTTGCACATTAATGGAGTCATGCATCCATAAAATGTCTTTATATACATATATATATTTAAATGAAAAAAGTTAGCTAGAACATGTAAATTGAATGACCAAACAAAGCAGATACACAGTGTAATCAACTTAACTTGACTTACTGCATTGACAGTACAGGCAGCATAAGCCTAAAATATCTAAATTGTTTTGATACGAAACAATCTGGTAAAACACTATTAATAAAACATGCACTGCCACAAGCCCTTACCAGAGAAATACAATTTGCACAGCAATGCGAAGATCCAGCTGTCCTTATTTTAAAGACAACAATGGAGAACATAAGCAGGGTTTGTGAATGAATTTGTATTCTACTCGTCCTCCTCGACTTTGCAAGCATCCACCCAGTTTTAGCACTAAACAGATGCTCAGCCAGATAGTTCACACATGATGTAATTGAACACACTGGAGGAGGGGATTCAATTGAAAACTTGTCAGACTGTTATACCATCATACTGCAGCCTGCAATTTAACGAAAATAAAATTATTTTTTTAGGGTCATCAAAAAGTTACAGAAAAGCAGCTATATACAATGTGCTTGTTTACATCATTTGCAGACTCCATACTCCATAGATAATGCCATCCACTGGCAAGTTTGTTTCCATCATTCCATTTGAATACCTTAGAGAGGATGGAAAACATCTGTTAAATAAAGACAGATCATTCACCAAACATAACTCATTTGTGATTTATTGGGCACTTGTTATTTACAAGACTAACATACAGTGCTCAGTATTATACTGTCAATAAGTACATATATATATAATTCTTAAAACATTTAAGAAACATGTTTACTACCACGATCAAATCACAAAACATCTCTATACTTCCTTTAAACAGAATGGAAAGATTTGGAAATCTGTAATGCATTTTAAGCGACCATCATGTGTTACAAATATGGGACTTTTCCCGTATTTACTTTAAAAACAATGATCTTTATGTAACACAATTCCAGCAAAGACAGGTTTCACTTTTAACCGAGACTGAAGCCTAAAAAAACTGTTTTTGTTCACTGCCCCAAGAAAGAAGCCATGGGGTCATCAGCTCTGTAGCGTTTCATGCGGAAGGCTTCCATCTCCTCCTCTGTGGGTTCACGGACTTCCTTCAGGCTGTTGTATGGCCTCTTCCTCTCGTCCAGCTGCATTATTTCGGCCACCTGTTTCAGCCTCTGCTCCTCCGCACTCAGCGCCTGCAAACAAAGGCACATTCTTTCCCTTTACAATGGTCTTTGCAGAGCACAGATGCATCTAACAAGCATACTTGAACATATGACTGTGTGTGGCAGTGAAGAGAAAAAACCAACCCACCTTCTTCAGCTTCTCTTTCTTTTTGGCTTCATCGTCCTCATCACTGCTGTCAGAATCTTTGTTCCTGTGTTTTTTGCTCTTCTTCTTCTTTTTCTTTTCTTTCATCTTTTCCTGGTGCATCTGCAGTATTACGTTCCGGTTAAATACATCAACCTCCAGGTATGTTCTCCCTTTGGAATACTGTCACAATATCACAATAAGGATGAGGCTGTTTGGGTACCTGTAAGAGAGTCTTCGGCTCTTCGTTATTTTGGGCCTCTTCTACATCCTCTTCAAATGGAACACACGAGTTGTTCTGAAAAACAAATGAACAAAAACATGTTATTATGTCTCAATTTACACTGCCACCTAGTGACATGGATGAAGCATCATGCAAAAGTGTTAATGATTTTAAACAGATCTTTTCAAAATATGGTTTCTTTTAATAGAGGGAAAACTACTGAGTGTCCCTTTAAAGAACTGTACATCACACTCACCGATACTTTCCTGCCAGCGTCCCCAGTACAATAACTCTGTTTCACCATTGAGTGGCAGCATTTGTAACCCCAAAAGCCATCTTTCCAGTACGAACCCCAGATACACTGCAAAAGACAAAGCAGAAAATCTCTTTTACCATTCATTAAACAAAGTGCAAGATCTAACTTGCACATTCCCAAAAATGGCAGATAAACAGACTTACTGTGTGGTTATTAATGAGCACGTCCTCTTCATATTTGGAGCGAGCCACAGCCTTCTCCTGTCCCTTCAGCACCGCGCCGTGACGAGAATACTCAACATACTCTTCTGTCTGAGCCAGCAAAAGCTCTCGCGGAGGGGCGTCCAAGTGCTCCTGCCCACCGTACTGCAGAGAGGTATGACATGAACTTGTCAACACTGAGCAAGGAATGGGAAAAATATTGCAGTAGTTGAAAGGAGAGAGATTCTACTCTGTACCTTCTCCAAGATGCTCTCTTTCTGTTTCTCCTTAAAATCATCCTTTTTAACTCTGTAGGACTGATGGAGTAACTCCAGTTTGGTTGGATCTGCCTGGAGATGAACTTCAGAGCCCTTCTCATAGGCTTCCCAAGCAAAGACT
>JAZGTJ010011222.1:0-17178 GCA_036877575.1 Botia almorhae
CGGCCGGCAGTTGGCACAGCCTCATGACAATAAAATCTAACAAATCACAGTTAAATCACAGTTGCTTTCTGCGCCAACCCTCGAGTGCCTTTGTCATGGAAACAGGACAGTTTTGACTCTGACACTCATGTCTCTATGGAAACAGTACAACTGAGACTTGGATCGCCATGGCAACAGTGGATTTGAGGCACATTTGAGCCATTTGATGTGCAAGTGTGAATAAACCCAGGCATGGATATTTTTAATGCACAGCACATTCTTTTAATACAAAATTAACAAGATCTCTCGATTCATTAAACTAACCAAAGCAAGAAAAGTATACAACGAACACCTTGGAAAAATATACAACACGTTAACACAATGTTTTACAATGTCATTAGTGCATGTTGACTATAGTTTTCATAATAATGTTTTGCAGATAAGTAATTTGTGCCTTTTCTCATCAAAAAATAAAGTGCATTTCACAGTTAAAATGACGCATACGTGTACACAAGATGCTGAAATCGATGCACCGCCCATCAGATTGTTCGAGATACCGTTTCAATTCCAGAACAGAACCGTTCTGGATCTTACTGTTAAGTGTAATAGGTTCCTTATGAATCTAAGACATTAAACCAGAGATGTGATCTGCATATTTATCTTCCCCTGCTATGCTTCTCAAACAAACAGGAATAGGAGTCACTCCTATTTGAACCCTTTCTCACTGGCAAAACCACCCTCCGGTTTGACATCAGAGCCGTTATTCTGTTATTGTAAAGCTCTTACATTAGATTACATTGTCTGGAATTGGAGACAGTTCTGTTTTAATCTGAAGTTCGACTGGCAAACGTCTATCCACATCCGTGTGGAAAATCCATCAGAGACATCACAGATGATGTCACGCAGGCACAAAGCTTGATAACATGGTTTGACAAAGCTCTTTTCCAAAATAGAGGGGGAGATGATGTTTTAGACAGAGGTTCACCCCAAAGCCACTGCAGTAATATTCTCCCGGTCATATCAGAACAATCTTCTGTGTATCACGCATTAACCCTCTCAGCCTGCTGTAGACAACAAAGCCCAGGCAATAGGAGAGAGGCAATAGGTGTGCAGAGGTCATTTCGAAGGACTGAAACGCGGCCCAAGGTTAACTGTTGCGGGTTCACATGCCTTATTTACAAGATCAAGACGATCGATAAGATAACCATAGCAACGGAACAATAGAAATGTATTTATCAATACATTCAGAAGAGGCTGTACAGCACTTTAGGTTAGAAAATTAAATCTCAGCAATTCACAAAGAATCAAGACTGAGGGGCAAAAATATAGACTTTTAATGAATATAACAAAATAAATTATTCCTAAAAGGTCAAGACGTATTTGTTTAGTTACTTTTTTGCTCGGGGAAGCCTGACGTGGCAAAATGTGACAGGCCAATCGTCTGTTGTTAAAACCATCATTTCCATGCTAACCACCTTTAAAGGGATAGTACATCCAAAATTAAAATTGTCATTGTTTACTCATCTTCATGTTATTCCTAACCTGTGTGATTTTGTTTTATTTCATAGTGTACATTCAGATTTGTCGTGTCCATATTGCGATACATGCGGATAACAATGCGACGGGGAAAGATGCAGGAAAAGATATTCAGTGAATTGGACTTCAGTGTTTTTTGTCATTTGGAGCTTGACAGGCCCAGACCATCATTACCATAAACGGAAAAAGAGCAGCGCAAATGCTTTGCAAAGTTTCACAGGGAAAATTCATACAGGTTTAGAAAGACAAGAAGGTGAGCAAACAAAGACAGAACTTTCATATTTTAACATTCACCCAAAAATGACTCCACCTCATGTCGTGCCAAACTTGAACTTTTTTTCCAGTGGAACACAAAAGAAGATATTTTGGGAAATGTCTGTGTGGTTTCGTGACAATGGAAGTCAGTCGGTGCCCTTATTGATTGCCAATCATTTGGTAATTGCCAATCATTTGGAATTCAACACAACTCAAAATATCTTTGTTTGTGTTCCACGGAAGCAAACAAGTTCTTTTAGTTCTGGAATGACATGTTTTTGGGTGAACCATCAAAAATTGACTTTGAGTGAACTATCCTTTTAAGCCCTCTTAAAAGTCTCACATCTGCTTGCTACAGCGCTTGTGCCACTTGAAAGGAACTCACACTCAGAGGTGTGAAATCACAGGGGTTCGACCCACAGGCACAATGTTAAGAGGGCACCTCTATTAAAATGAAGGAAGACTGGTAGCCACTCTAGTCCATGCAGGTCTGTGGGGAGTGTGTATTATTACCCCCAACTACTTAGTCGCCAGAGCGACGGACTTGTATCTTACAAACGTACACGCATGCATACGCGCATATACAGTATACACACGCGGCCATGCAGGTTGTATGCACCAATGCAGTCGCACTTCAGTCATACTCGCACAATATAAAACATTTCTCTCATGTTATAAACACCTCAAGGATTCACAAAAGCAGCTGCATAACGCAGTGTAGGTCACATTGAGTGTACAGAGAAATATTTCATCTATAGTTATATGGTCATCTTCTGGATGGGGACACGAGGCAGTGAGATTATGAACATGTTTTTCAGGGATTTGTACATCTGTCCTTTTCCTATTTTTCTAATCCCAAATTTCACTCGCGTCATGTTGCAGAAACAACAGCTGTCAGACATGCTTGGAATTATTTTCGCTCCTATTTCCTGGTGGCTATTTCGTAGATGTTTTCGGCTAGCTGAGGTGTTTGTTTTGCTCGGGCAAGGCTGGTGTTGCTGCCAGAGTATTGCTATCATTTGATGAAACACTCAGTTTACAGTTATTGCTCGTTGATGGGTTCTGCCGCAGCATTTGGAGGGCAGAAGCTAAAAAGCGGGGGTGAACGTTAGCTCTTAACAGCAGGGTGAATGCTGTGTATTACGCATGTGATAAAGGTCGCGACAGACTTTATTAACGTTCTCTAGATGTTTGCCAGGTCAGCCTGTTCTGCTTCTGGTCGTATGGAAAAGAACTGAGGCGGTTCACCTGCATACCAACAATCAACTTCTTCGTAACCATAAGAACGGTTTCACAAAAACACATATTTCATCTAAAAATAAAAAACAAGATTTTATATGAAGTATATTTTAGAACTTTTTTGCATTGTGACATTGTGACAAGAATTAAGTCTCCCCCATCTGGCGGTCATTAAGGCTATTAGGGTCATGCTTCTAGATGCGTTTACCTTTAAGTCCGTTTGTAATACGTTAAACACAAAATAATCATGTCCTGACAATATGAATCGACGTAAATTAAAGGCCATACAACAAATACTACCCTGATGCATAAGTATTTTAATTTTTAAAAAAAAGTCTTTTTCCTCAATACATTCATGAGAATTACTTAACGGTATGGTAATGAGAGCACCGGAAACTTGTGCCTAAAAATCATGAAAAAATGTCACAATGCAAATAATATTATTTATCCCAAACTATGCTTCATTGTTTGTACAAACCGCCACGTTTTTCCTCTTGATTTTGGATTGATTTACTGTGTAAAACGCAATAAAAACACGCTCGAATGACTTCGTCTGTATGCTGTGGCCAATTCATTCAATTCATGTTTGATATGTATCCTGTATCCAATAGTCGTTATTATCAACTGGACATAATAATAAAAAACGTAGCTCTGTTCGGAGCATTGAGGGCACAATGAAAACCAAATCAATAGAAAACATATTCGCTTTATCCTCATATAAACAAGCAGCAGTTCTTTGAAGTAAGTGGCTATTCAATGGGGGCTGTTTAAATTAACATACACGCAGACTTTCTCTCAGGTTTCTCTCAGCTCTTATTTACGGAACAGGATGCAAAAAACAGTTGCCAGTAAAACTTCCATAACAAACTTAATGGCATCGATGGGTTCGGTTGTTTATGGAGAGGTCATCATTCTGAGAGTGTAATTAGCTCTTTGTGGTTTTCGGCTTTGGAGGTCATTTCACATTTGGGCACGCTTGGGGTGACAACTAGTTGAGAGAGGGCGCCGCTCTCTCTCTCTTTCTCTCTCTCTCTCTCTCTCTCCAGGTTGGTTTTGGCGGATCACCGAGCACACAGTCTATTTTAGCACTGCGCGTTTACTTAACGTTTAGCGCACGTTCTTCAATGCAGCAGCGGCAGGAAGATATGAATGAATTTCGGGACCCAGTCAGGAGGACCATCTCGTACCGCCTCCTATTCCCTCACTGCCCTGCTCACTGTTCCGCCACTGTGGCCAAGCTAAACAACCACAAGAAATGTATATAAATACAACATATTTACAGCTGCCTGCCACACAGCATTCGTTCCCGCCCCTTTCTCTGGACAGGCTGTGGCAGCTGGTCAGATCAGGTGAAAGATTGGGTGGCAGTGGTTGTCACACAACAATTAGGGGAAGACATTAACAGGTGACACTCACAGCCCTCTCTCTTCCAGGGCTTGGAATTGGGAATCTCTGTGCAGCCAGAGCGTGACTGTGCTAAGCCTGTGCTGTTCCCTAGGTCTGCAGCTTTTGAACAACTGTGCCCAGAGAAGTCTCCTACATCAGACGTCGCTGGGGGTCCGTGCCCGCTGGGCCACACTGGCAGGGATACATCCGCAGCACACCATCCACAGTGCTTTTTGGATCTCATGATTGCGGAAGGCGTAGATAACAGGGTTGATGACGGAGTTGTAGGTGGCAGGCACCAGAGTGGCATAGGTGTACAGACGAGGGTAAGTGTAATCAGCTATGAGCGAGTACACGGTAAACGGCATCCAGCAGGCGGCAAACGTGCCCAGAATGATCGCCAGGGTCGAGACGCCCTTTCGGGTTGTGACGTAATGGGGGCTCGCGGCCAAAAAGTGGTGCTGCAGAGCGATTTGGTGCGCGTGTCGCATGACAATTTTACAGATCTGCACATAAAGCTGAAGCATCAGGCCGAACAGCAAAAGGAACGAAATGGACAGAACAGCGATGTTGTTCTTCGTTAGGGGCCACACCACACTGCAGTTGTCTTCCTGCCCCAGGCAGTTTACACCAGTAACGGGCAATAAACCCAGGCACAGCGACACCCCCCATAGAAGCACAAGCATGGTGTAGGTAAAGGCAGCAGTACGCTCGGAGTTGTAGGTGAGAGCGTAGTACAGCGACAGGTAACGGTCTATGGTAATGGCAAGCAGACTGAAGACAGATGCGGAGAAGGAAGCCACCACCAGACCTACAGTCAGCAGCTGCGCCGAGTCAGAGCGCAGCAGGTAAGCGAATGTAAAGTGCAGGACTAAACCCAGGCCAGCCAGCAGGTCAGCTAGAGCCAGGCTGCCGATCAGCAGGAACATGGGGGCACGTAAAGCTGGGTTCTGCCAGATGACCAGAACCACCAGGGCATTCTCACAGGCTATCAGGGTACCGGAGGAACACAGCACAATGTCCCATGGATTCACTAGCAGATCAGCAGACGGCCTCGCTGGCAGAACAACCGCAGGTGGGTACGTTCCAACAGTGAAGTTTTCCGTGCTCCCCGCACCGCTACTGCCCCAGGTGGGTTCTTGGGTCAACCAGCTGGGGGAAACTGGCACCTCTTCATCCATTTTGCCTCCTGTCTGAAATGACACACATACACGGAAAAACACAATGACGTGTAGATAGCGCAGACAAAAAAAGAAAATACAGTAATAAATACAGTAATACAGCTGATATTTACTGCTGGTTGTATGTGACAAATAATGTATGTGACAAATTGAATCTTGAATATAATACAGTCAAATAACATGATATATATTTACAATAAAATACAGCCATAATGATCCATTATAATAAAAATGTAAAGAGAAAAAGACCATATTTTTTGTCTCAAAAACATGATAATCAATTAACAGAATGACATAATAGCATTATTAAGTCATAGTTTAGCCTAAACCTGACCACAAGAAATCATGCTAACCTATTCATAACCTATAGCAGGGCCTCGGTCTTTTGTTCAGAACTAAGAATCAAATTATTTAAATTAGCGCTCAAGGAAGATAAAGAGACCTTGATGAGATTTCCAAAGAAAAAGGGTGGGCCCTGTTGAGCGCTGATATTAAATAAAGACAGGTTCCACTGCTTATAATAGAGCTCTGCGCCTTAAGATGCTCCTGCATCAGTAACCTTCCGTTTATCTGATGCATCTCAAAGCACCATGTAGCCTGTCGCGCAACCGTCTGGATTATAACGCTGGGCAAAACGTGCCCTTTGTTTAATAATGATGCTTCAGCCATAATAATTAATCTTCTAGTCATAATAATCCGTTGCAACACGCAAACATTAAGTATAAGCAGAATCATTTTACGACATATACAAGCTCTCCATTCACTACCCATCTGGTGGCTTTTCTACCTTGTCTTTTGCAGGAGAGGCGCCTTTTAGATGCTTTTACGGCCGTGATGTCTGTCCATTGTAATAAATGATGCAGGTGCAGCGCCGCACGGATGAATGGAGGATTGGGATGCGGTGATGCCGGACCGGAGAAGCGCTTCCTTCCTCGCGGTGCGTTACAGCCAGCAGCAATAGCGGCTCTTCGCCGTCTGCACGAGCATCGCCACCGACTGCGGCTGTGCGAAGAGCTGGGAGGGGTGAGGCTTGATCCTCAGACCGGCCCGGATCACCAGAAGGTCCCGTCACCTGTTTGTCCGCTGTTCCTCTGCTCAAGGGCGGACACTAAAGGATGCGAATCCTTCTGTTGGTTTTCGCTTATAGCATGATGATAAAAGATCCTTCTGCTTTAAGTGAATAAATATTGTAATATGAATTTATTATGATCTTTTTTGTGATTACCTAACTGTCTTGCATCAATATTTTTGTATTTACTTTGTTTTTTATACATAAACAAAAAAATAAATACGCATATTATCACTGGCTTTAGGCACATATGAATCTGCATTGTGTCTGAACTGGGCACAAATCTAACCCAATCCATACCACTTGATTCGGATTATAGTTTTATAATCCGAATACAGACCATGCCGTGTATCTGTGTAGAATGAGACCTATTTATCTGAAATTCAGACTGCATCTTTCTGTAGAGATGCGCATTGTGTCGCTCCCCTGTGAGAGCTATTCTCGGCGTGTGCTATTAACAGCACGCTCATCTGTGTCACCCACTTCCCTCACTGTTTTCTATCTCCCCTGCATCCTCGAACCCCTTACAGCCTGCACCTCATCACTGTTTCTCAGTTTAACCCATTTTACACAGACTCACACTTCCCAGTGGATTACACTGCACAGTCACTGCTTATTTTAATCTTGTCTAGTCTGGGATCACGCTTGGTATGCGTCTCCGTTGACTCCACATGTTAAACACTTATTATTATTATTACAAATTTATTATTATGGTAACTGCGTTTGATTTCAGCATTGTTGTTAAAACGATTTCCATCATTTGCTCAACCTCATGTAATTCCAAACCTCTTTGTCTTTTATTTAGTAAAACACAAAAGAAGATATTTCGAGAAACGTTTCAGTGGTTTTGTGTCCATACAATGAAAGTTAGCGGGTGCCACTTTAAAATGTCTTCTTTTGTGTTCCTCAGAAGCAAAAAAAGTCACACAGGTTTACAATGAAATGAGGGAGGAACTTTCATTTTCGGGTGAACTATCTCTTTAAACGCTAACAAATCTGTCTATCAGTAACAGAGTATCAGTATCCCTCATTTTAAATGCATTAATGAGCCAACGAACGGATGAAATCATTTCAATGTAGCACACAGCCCACACGATTTCGATGCCTTGCTGAAACATGAGTGATTATGTATGATTCTCCATCCTGCAGTAATCGTCACTGGCCACTGAGGGGACACAGTGGCCAAAAATGAGTCATCAACACCGCAGACTGTGGTTCCTTCTAAGAAAGCGTTGTCCAATCAAATCGCAGCAGGCTGGTACTAGCTCATAAGTACGTGCTCGCATGCATACATCCTTCCTTTCTTGGTGTATACACTTTTATTTCTTTTTCTTTAAAACAGAAAATGATCATTTCACAACAGGCCGTCTCAAGCAAACCCTCACATTAACCTGCCAACATCTACAAAACTGTATCAAAAGTGCACAATAGTGTTTTACATCTGTTCAGGTTCTATTCTCTTTTTTGGCTATATCAGTAATATTATTATAATTCTCATAATATTTATACAAATATCACTCTGTACAAGGTAGAAATACATAACCCGCCGTGCCCCACACCTGGAGCGTTTAGACCCTCCCCTGCATTGGAATAAACACACCCCCTTTCCCCCATGCACAAGTCTTCAGCCTCCTCACAGCCACGGGAATCAAACGGTCGCAGCGTGACAGTTGATGCAAATCCTCGTCATATCACACAGTCTTACATTAAACACATCCTCTCTACAGTAAAGGACTTAACACACAAGTGATAAAACGCTCCCACAACGTAAATACAACTGACAAACAACGCTCAAAAGGCCTTCCGACGGCTTCATGCCCAACATATCTGCTGCATCGAGACCGGCGAGGGACGGCTTGGACGGGTGGGGTGTGTGAGGCGCCACTGCAGTACAGAACCTGCACGGGTGGGGTGCAGCAGGGTTCTGCAAACAGGCATGCCTGCTGCACAGGTGTCCATAATGGGACGCCCCTCTGGTCTCTCTCAGTCTCTGGACTGGTAAAACAGGATGTACCCGGACTCAGAGTTCTTGGAAATTTCCGAGGTTAATCCATAGAACTCTTCAATCGCCTGGGCATCGATTTTCTACAGAGAGAGGCAACACACATTTTGACAAACGATGAAGAACCGTTCAGCGATCTTATGCAATTCTGCATTAATGAATGAAAGATGCTGACTTTGCATGTCTGCTCAAATGTATTATAGATGAGGGCTGGCAGCAGCTTACCTCCACGATATCATCATCAAACAGCAGCCAGAAATCATGACTCTTTACAATGGCGATGTAGTGTCCCCGGTTTGGACCGCTGGAAAGAAAACACACATGAATAAGCTAAATGGAAACAAAATAGATGTTTTCCTCTCAAAGACAAATTTTAAAGAATGCTTGTCATTGTTCGCTAAAGTAAAAGTCACCGTTATTGTGAAATTATTGCATAAAAAGGAAATAAAGAAACATTTATAAAAGTCTAAACATCCATGTTGACTTTGGCTGTATTAAGTTGACATATACCTGCAAAGCTACTCATAATCAGTTGAATGTCTTTTGGGGCACCATCAACATACAGTGTTAGCAGATATTAAGCAGACAGTCTACTAATACTACAAAACACAGCTGTCCAAACTTGGTAAACGCCTCTAGGAGCAGAGCTGGACTGGACACCCCTGCTCTAAAGACCAGTAGCTGACAAGTAGTTACTTATAGTTAGTTGAATGTCTAGGGAGGATTCTAACCATTTTACATCTGTACTGACTAACCTGCCACAATGCACCACCACGGCAACCAGGTCATAAAGCCTCTCGGGATTGGTGGCGTCTCCGGAGGTGTTAAAGAGGCGGAGCTCCAGAGGGAAGACCACACGGTAGCTTAGCTTAGTGTAGCGCTGCAGTTGCTCCATGTATTTGAATCTCTTCAAGTGCAAGGCGAGGATCATGGGAAGTTTTTTGACCCGCATTCTACACACACGCACAAACACGTTCACGGATCAAGAACATAGAGTAAATAAACGGTAAAGGAACAATTATGAGTTAGCAATGCTAACCGTTTGTGTGCCTCCTGTTTACTTCGGCATTCCTCACAGTAATATTTGTATTCACTGCACAGCGTCTCTGTATTACTGAAACCTCTATACAGAAACAATAAGAGGAAGAACAGTTCATTAAAATGGACACAAATGTTTTTCAGAAAATGTTTGATGTTTGTTTGTTTGGCATTTGGTTTTCGTGTGTGTGCGCGCTTCCTAAAGTGTTTACAGACCTGAGGCAGTGTGTGATCGAAGTGTTCTGTTCAACATCCACTGACAAATCCAAGAAATCCTCATCTTTACTGCTTATCTGCAAATGAGCAAAGTCCCACCTCAGATAAATGCACAACCAATCACAGATGATATTGCATCTTATTGGACAGCGTTTGTCAGTGAAATGCGTTTGGTTTAATTTGCATATTGCTATGGTCTATTACCGTTTCACAAGTAAGGCATCGTGTCTCGTTGGTCAACGTGCCCTGGAAGATCTCATGAACCCAAGTGGAGGAGGGCGCGGAACTGTTATTGTTCTGTGAATCAAGCGTGCCATTGGCCAGCTTGCCGTTTTGTTTGTCTTGCTTACGCTCTTCTTGTAGCAGGTCTGCTATAGTGTTCAGCAGGTAGTTGAGGAACTCGTGTGCATCTTGTTGCATGTAATTATCAAACAGTTCTGCAGAAGGGCAAGGAAAAGAAATGTTATTAGTGCTTTGCAACAAGTATCAATGCCGGTAACAAAAGCAACAACCTGTTGGGCCAAACAAGAAACCTTGCTGTTATAAATCTAATGTGTTTTCCTGCCAATACTGAAATTGTTTTTCAATTACTTCCTGATCTTCCTCACCATTTTCTTTACGAAGTCTCGTGATGAACTTTTTAGGGGGAATCACCCCGACTTTCCTCTTCTGGTTAGCTATACTGTGGAACAGGTCAGCCAGGCAGGTGAGCAGGTTCTCCTTGCGTCGTGGCTGGCTTTTGTACGCCAGTATCTTCTCCCGGAATGGCCGGCAGAAGTACAGAGCCTGGAGCACAGAGTTACAGTAGCAGGTGTTTCCGAACTGTGGATCAAAACAAACAGAACACACACACGCTGATTCCAAGGCATGATGATGAACACACGGCTAAAGGAAACAACATTGGAGTGCAGGAAACGTCATTGCTTACGTTAACCAATCCGAAGTAATGCTCGTTGACAGGAAACTGCTCCGAGCCGATCTCTTTCTCCAAAGCGGAGGCATTGGCGCCCTTAAAAGACAACAGGTGTACAGCTGCTCAGGCATTTACTATGTGTACTACAACATGTGTACTCTACGTGTACTACAACACATAGAGTCTCATACAAAAAATGACCTAAACACAGCAACTATTTATTATTACTGGCAGGCCAGTATGAGTTTGTGAATGACCAGTGCCAGTACTGTAAAATGCCTGACAAGATTTACATTTACGTATTAGGCAGACAATCTTATCCTAAACAACTAACAGTATTCAAGCTATTCATTTAAACAATGTGTGTTCCCTGAAAATCGAACCCACAACCTTTGTGCTGCTAACGCAATGCTCTTCCAGATGAGCTAAAGGAACAGTTACTGGAGATACCAGATACCTGATGAGCAGGATAGCTCTTGACCAAATTAAAAGCTAATATAATATATTTTGATAAACATTTTGATATTTTGTTATCATTGACTGGAGCTGTCAGTACATTTCGACAAACCAGTAGCTGTATTTAGCCTTGTCTAGTTTAATTAGTGATGGTTTTACAGTAGAAACAATAACTGTAGTAGGTATGGTATTTCTGGTGGTTTTCTATATTAAATATCTAATTAAGACGTTTGCTAACATTTGCTTGTCGTTTTAAATGTACGCTTTAACGCTGCAATATCACACAAAAGCATGTACTTTCTCACCTTATTAAAATGTACAGGAAATTAACAGACACAGCCACATGATCACACGTTTGCATTCCACTGCAGTAATCTTTGCAAGTTAAGGCTAAATTAATATGCAATGATAAAGAATGCAACGCATCAACGAAACGGATCAAACTGATAAGATAACTAGGCACAAACAGGATACGGAGAGGGGATGGGACACCATGCAATCACGACGTAACCGCACTGAAAACAGCCATAGCACTAACGCACAGGTACACCGAGCGCATTTCAACATCATCGCGCTCACATTTGCCATACTTAACACAATGCTTGTGTGAAACACAACACCGAAATAACAACCGGCGCTGATCTGAATGTCACTGGCTCGCGCTTATTACGCATATCTCGCGATCATAACCTGTGCCGAATGACACTTCAGCTCAGCAGTTAGCACATCTCTGCTTTGCTGCCTTCAGCAAAACCTGTAAGGACGGGCGAGTTTAAAGGACTAACAACACAATGCAAATACAAAGACTCTGTATTCGTATCGCAAATTCGACCCCAAACAGTAATTATTTAGGCCCAAGGCGAAATGTATAGCAGGCACATACACGGATCAAATCAGCTCGCAACTGCAGCAGTGGAAAACTGGCAACCCAAAGGAGTCCAAATCCCAATCAACACACACGTAACTAATGCTCCACGCCGCCGATTATCGTGTTATGCGTCCACTGACGTCCGATAATCCTCGACTGAAGTAATATTTACTCACCATGGTACAAAAAGAGGCAAATTTGGAAACTGTCATTAGGATTTCCATTCGCTCAGCGCCATCTTCCACCCAATCACCGCGCGGAGGCGAAAAGGAGTCCCCGTGAGGACAGACTGCGTCCCTGCCAGAGGGCAATCCGCAGGGTCCTAGCGCCCAAATAAACCCAGCTTATGCAAATACCAAGTCATATTTTTATTATAATTCATGTGTTTAGTATAATGTCTGTTTGTTTTCTGTTATTAAACGGTTCTCGTCTACATATTGTCCATTTTACGTAAAACTCCCTTCTCGTTTTCACTTTTCTGTGCTTTCTTTTTATATAGTTTTTGCTATTTGGTGTTTTACTGTTTCTGTTTTGTTTATGTGTCTTTGTACCAAAATCTTTGGCGTAGTCGTAGTATTCATTTAAAAATCCAAAAGAAAGCTTGTGGACACTGGTGTGATTTTTAAACGAATGCTCGTTGATGTTAAAATGTTATTTCATTAGTTAAACGTAAACGTGTTGAACGTAAAGCTTCCTCTTTGAATTATTGACTATTACAGCTACGTTGTAATCTACACGATGCATTGAAAATTAAAACTATGTGATGCTCTCACTGACAGATATTATTTAAAGTACAAATAAAGTCACGTAAAATCGGTGAATGAACTGTTTTTTGCATGTCGATGACGTCACTGCCCCAAAAGCAACAGATTAGTCTGATCATTTCACTCAGGCAAATGAATAGTGCTCCTATTCTGCTTTGAAGGAAGATCTGCAGGACCCCGTCACTCTCTTTCCGCCGTACCCGCCATCTTGCGAGCGACCGGGGGTAAGATGTGCTCCAGACACTATGTATTAAATCGTTGATAATGTGTTGCTCACTATACAGAAGTGCCACGTAAAGCGCCCAAATATTTCATTATTTAACATAGTGTGAAAATTAAGCCCAGCTGTGTGCGACCGGAAGCCGTGAAGATTACAAATACAGTGGCAATCTGTAGCGTGTCTCTTCCATGCGGGCCATGCGTGTACAAAGCAGGGTCCGAGACGTGCACAAGCATTGCATTCAGAGAGGCAAATGAGAGTTGTAGGAATTGTCGAAGATTCAGTGGCACGTTGGTTTGATTACTTGTTGTGTGATGTGTCAAAAAAAAGTTCACGGGCAGTTATAATCGAGCTACTGCAGGTTTTGATTAAACGACCTGAACGTGTTTATATGAAATTGAATAAAGTCGAATTATTGCTGATTAAAACCCATCTGTTAAATGTTACTTACATCTGGTAAAGTTACTTATAACGAGTATAGTCGACCGGTTAATGACATGGTTGTGACATGTCAGTTTAACAGTCAGCTTGTGCAGGATCACTATTTAGAAAAAATATAACTGTACAATGCTGCCATACAATTATATTACACCGTTATTGACTTCAAGACTATTAAGGCGGTAACTAACATTGGATAAACGTTTTCGTGTAACTGTAGAGAAACCTTCTAACCTGTTTTGTCTGTCCGGTTTTCAGTAATCAGGCATCATGACGAACACAAGAGGCAAGAGGAGGGGGACCAGGTATATGTTTGCCAGGCCCTTCCGCAAGCATGGTGAGTTCACTTAAATCACACTGTGTATGTGGATTGACTGTGGATGGCTGTTGCTATCACATGTTGCTATAGAAAGTTGCTGGTCTGACCTGGCTTATTTTATTCTGACAGGCCCAATCCCTCTGTCCACCTACATGCGCATTTACAAGAAGGGTGATATTGTTGATATTAAGGTACATTTAATTTTACAACGTGTAATTGTTGATTTACCGGTTGTCTTTTTTCATTATAACCTTTCTTACAACAAATCCTCTGTTTACACAGGGCACAGGCACCATTCAGAAGGGCATGCCTCATAAATGCTACCATGGCAAAACGGGACGTGTCTATAATGTTACGCAGCATGCTGTAGGCATCATTGTCAACAAGCAAGTCAAGTGAGTGTTAATTTGATTACATCATATAGATCCATTTTAAACCTCTTATTACTTTAGCAAAGTACCTCAGACTAGTAGTTAGTGATTGATTGAGGTTATTGTTAAATATTTCAGAACAGCCCATCTTTGTGACTTTATTTATATTGATATTTTTATTAAAGCTGCAATCTGTAACTTTGTCTAAAAATCTACAAGTATCAGTTATTGAGCAAATGCATGACTTTTTACCTTACCCTGGTTCACAACAGTAACTTTATAATAATGATTTATAATTTGAGTGGTCGGATCTGATTTCACATGAAATGTTGGTCTGTAAACAGCAAGATGATGATGATTCGACAACTATATTGTGCCCAGTACTGTAGATGATGCATCGTTTGTAGCTTATTCTTACAGCAGTATTTTTAGAAAATAACCTTGTCACCCACATTAAGAAAATTGTAGGCATTCAGGAAATTTTGAGAGTGTAGTTTCTTGTGTTGTAATGCAACCCCAGATTCACTTTGCCATAAGGGCATCCAAGTGTCCTGTGTGGTCATTCATGTGGGGTAGAGCAGTTACCCGTATGCACCCTGGACAGACACATTAATGCCTGTGCCAGATTGTCGATGTGGGAACACTCCTCTTATGGGCGGAGCTTGTAAATGCACAACTTATAATCTTGTTTTCACGACCATCCGTTATTGTGACTTTCAGAGGCAAGATCCTGGCTAAGAGAGTTAACGTGCGCATTGAACACATTAAGCACTCAAAGAGCAGAGACAGCTTCCTGCAGCGCGTGAAGGAGAACGAGAGGACGAAAGTGGAGGCCAAGAAAGGAGGCGCCTGGGTTGAGCTGAAGCGCCAGGTATGGGAGTTAACTTGCACTGATCAGACTTTATTTTGAAACTCATGCACGTCCATATTAAAACTCACACATCCAAGTATTTAAAATGTTATACATGATTGATCAGTCACAAAACTGTAATGTCTTCAAATGTTGGTCAGTCAGTATCCATCCCTGCTGATAACGCTAAGGCTGATACTTTCACTGTATTTATGCTGATATTTTCACTTCTCATCTTCCAGCCTGCTGCCCCACGGCCAGCACACTTTGTCAGCACCAAGAACAATGAGCCTCAGCTTCTGGAGCCCATCCCCTACGAGTTCATGGCATAAGTCTGCTGACCAGAATAAAGTCCTTTGTATCACATACTCTGTGTTGTCTCTTAACTTCAGTCATCTTATACAACGCAAGATTTTCTTTTATAAACTCGTCTGGTTTCATCTTAGGGGTTTTGGCAAAGTCTTCAAGTGCGACTTAGGTCCGACCTTTTCTTTGAAGTGGCTTCCTATAAGCCATTCTCACAGAGACTGAAATGAATGAAATGCAAAATAGAGAGATTGTGGCCACCTGGAAAGCCAGTGTTATTAATGTGTCATTTTGAGTTGCTTGGTTGGTGAAACAACCTGATATTAGAATCTGAGCTATATGTCGTCATTTCTTTCCATTCCTTTTATAAATCTCCCCAGAACGCTGTAATTTTTTGGTCTTCGTCATTACTCTGATCTGCTGTTATAGGCAGAACTCAAAGACTGAAACAAATTGACCAAGGAAATAACTTTATTGATGTTTAAAGAATTACAGTCTCACCCAATTTAGGTTAATAAGAAAATGGGATAAAGTAGTTATTGAAATACTTGCTGTTAATGTTACAGATTTCCATGCCTCAAAAATTACAATGTAATTTTTAAAACGATATTTATTTACCTTGCATCACAGTAGAGTGAGACACTCATTTCACACTTCAGTTACACAAAGTTAAATCAGTTTATGACATGGTTGAGGAAACCTTGCTTTTATAGGGCAAGTTTCCTGCAGAGTTTAGCTCAAGCCCAAATCAAACACACCTGAACCAGCTAACCAGGATTACTAGAAGGCTACAGGCAGAAGAGTTTTATCAGGGTTGGATTTAAATTGCGGTACACAGGCCCTCCAGGAACAAGGTTCCCCATCCCTGGTTTATGAAAAATTTGTAGTAGTTCATAAATTCTGCCACTAGAGGGCAGCATTAGGCTCGCTCTCAGAAAGTGCCCACATCAGATAAACTAAATAGATCATTGGTTTGGTAAAACCAATGTGGTAAAAACCAGCTGTGGTAAAGGAAAAACACACTGATGAGAAATTGTTGCCGAATGCTTGCATATGTGATCAACTTATCAGGACAGTTTTATGCATTTTTGAAGAACAGATTGTGTGAAAAGTTTAAGAAATGTTTATTATGCATGTAGTAAAGCGTCTTCAAGCAACTTCAGTTTAGGGAAGACTAACTTTAGGTTATTGCCATGGATTAGCTAAAACTTTAATTTCTTTAATTGTACTCTGTGTGTGTACTGGTATATGTGGTTTACAAGGACAAACTGGTTTACAAACGTGTATATTCACACGTATAACAATGTAAACACTTCCTGTATCCTCATAAACCAAATGGCTTAAATGTTTTTAAGAGTTTTCTGTGCGTGTTAGGTTTGGGGGGGTGTATGTCTGTGGTGTTCTTTGTGTGGTCTCACGTGTAAGGACCACCTCTCTCTATCTTGACTTGTGCTGTGTAATCGGAGCAGCTGAATGCCTGACTGAGTATCTGACAAATATGTTATCTCACCGCACCTCAGCACTTCACCAATATTTGCTTCAATTAGCCTCAGTTTACTGAGATACAGCACAGCTGTGTGGGAGTCTGTGACGCTTGTGAGAAACAGCCTTAATTCCATGATGTTTTTGCACGTCACTTGTAAAAACGATATTTTATTACATGCTAATACGTTTTCATATTCATTCAATAAACGTTTTTTTACACAGTTTCAATATTCACAGGTTCACAGACAAAATCAGCACCTGCATTACAATGCATCATAATCGGCGGC
>JAZGTJ010011223.1:0-17177 GCA_036877575.1 Botia almorhae
GAACAGCACAGAGATCAGGGTGTTAAAGAGAGTGAAACAGAGGAACAGCACAGAGATCAGGGTGTTAAAGAGAGCGAAACAGAGGAACAGCACAGAGATCAGGGTGTTAAAGAAAGCAAAACAGAGGAACATCACAAAGATCAGTGTCTTAAACAAGAGGTATCAGAGCAACAGCACAGGGAAGAAGAACACAAGGACGGCAACAAACAAATAGAAAATAAAAAACAAGCAGAGCAAGTGGAAGAAACTGTAGAAAGTGGTGAAAAACAGTTTAGTGAGACCAATGTAGATGGAACGAGCCAGGAAGATCGGAAAAAGCAAGAGAGGGAGGCTCTGAGAGACAGCCTGGGGACTTGGGATGCTGGGAGAGTGTCAGGAAAAGATCTCCACAGAGAGGGAGAGCTGAAGAGGAACAGTGGAATCAGCATCTGTTTTGATGAAGCTGTTGCTCGGGCCACAGTAAAGAGGAACAGAGACAGAGAGAGTTCAGACAGACTATCAGGAGTACAGTGGGAGAGAGCAGGGAAGATGAATTGAAGATGAGGAGGGGAAAACTGACCAACATAAGAAATAATGAGAGGCGCAATATATTTACACAAACATGTACAATATTATGAGTAAACCATTTTATACTCTTTAATACTCTACTTTTCTTTTGGTATAAGCCTGCTAATTTTCTTATCAAATCTTTTTTTTTTACATATATAGCCTGTGGGGCTAAAATGTTTGTATAGTTCATGAAAGCGTTTCAAATCACTATTATCATTTGATAAAAACATTGTTATTTACATATAAGACATCCTTTGAATTAAATATGTATTGGGATAATTAATAAAACTAATTTCAGCCATTTCAGAAGGTTCATAGGTTAGGATTGTAATGGTTTAATGTTTTGATCAGTGTATAAACTTGCATTTAATGCATTTAAAGGGACATAAAACAGGCAACTCAGGAAACAAATACAAAAATAATATGAAATTATATAAAAATTGTATATTTTCTAAGAAGTCATATTTTACAAAGCCTCTGTTGTTTAAAGCATTCAACACACGTCTTTTCAATAAATGTTTCATTTATATATGTGTGATCTGCTGTTTTTATTTCAGGATAATTGGTTTACTTGTTTGCATATAATCTATAATGTATTTTTTGTGTGAGGAAGTGTTTGTGTGACTTATATACTGTAAAACATGTTTTGATTCCAACTTCAAAACATGATTCCAACAGATGCAATCTGTAACTTTTGCCTGTCTGTCACCATCTATGTTTGAAACATAGCTTTGCAGGTTACTTTAAAGCTGCAGATTACATGACGTATTTGACGTCAGAATGACATTTACCTGGAAATCCGACCCGACAGCTCGAATTATAAATAATAAATATAAACGTATCATTGCAAATTGGGGTAATGTAAGATGATTTGAACACTGATCTGTTGTGTGCATGTTCAATAACTGGTTTTTGATCATTTTAACCCAAAAATACGGATCGTAGCTTTAAATAATTTGTAAACTAATTTGAGAACCCACACTTTGTTTGCTTTCTTGATAAGGAAATTAAAGTTACCCGTTTAAGTGTCGTGGTTCTCGGAGCTTTTTCTAAACGAATATTTACGGTATTAAAACAACAAGCCTGACGCTATTGGTCTTTCGGGTTGTAACGTCAATAAAGCAGGAAGCGGTTTTGTGAATTCGTGTAAACATTATCGGTACGTGCGTGACCACTAACAGATTTATAATCCAGAAAAACACCGGACTGAGGGAATAGTTGCGTGTGTGGAGACATACGATATTTATCGCGAACAACAGACTGAAAATCTGATCTGGGAACAGTATGTCCACATCTGTTGATATACACGCACAGCTGGCGTCGATCATCGAGAGGTTCGCCAAATGCGCGCTGATGGAGATGAGTCGAGCGGTGGAGCAGGAGATGAGCCGCAGACAGATGGAGGTCGAGACTCTGCTGGTCAAACTGCAGTTCACTGAGAGCGAACTGAGATCAGCCCGACAGAACCAGCCGAACCTGCGCTCAGTGGGGATACAAGTCAATAACACTGGACAGAGAGGTACTGTACACTCAACACGGTCAGAATAAGAAATGAGTTCAATGATGCGATCAGCTGCAAGTACAGAGTAAACATTCAGATGAAAGATCAAAAACAACCAAATAAACACCAAAATTAAAAATAAAAAAATGTACACGTAACATCTGCGGAACGCTAAAGGGATTTTCATTCTGTTTCATTTCCATACCATTAGTTCGTTTTGGGAATTAAGGGCTGTCAAACGTTATTATCCTTTATTTATATACTTTATTTATATACTTTATTATCGAACTTTAAAACGTCCACAGAAAAACGTCACAGGGTACAAAAAACAAGGCTGAGTGAATGGTGACAGTATTGTAATGTTTGGCAGGGCTTATCTTTTAAGAACGTATTTATCTATATGTTGTTTTCATGTAGTTGATTTAATGATTTCCGTCATCGTTTACATTTCTCACCAGAGATAAACCTCAACCTGGTGAAGTTGGGTGAAAATGATGGTGAAGGACATACGGAGACTCACACAGACGATTCCTCTGTACCGACTTTTACACTAAACGTGAGGCTTATTTTATTCGTTAAGAATGAACGTCTTGTCAGTTATGTCAATAATGATTTCTCCTCTTGATTGTTTGGCGTTCTCAAACACACAGACAGATGGAATCAAATCCATTCAGATCAAAGAGGAACACATGGAGGAGGGGCAGTGGGACACCAGAGCGAGTAAGTCATACCTCTAACCGCCCCTTTAAACAATATAATAGTGCTTGTCTGTTTTACATCAGATACATCTACATATCTGTTCTCCGTGGCTGCCCGGTGTAATATTCAAATATTTATTCTACCAATTTAAACGTAATTATTCTCCTGGTTTTATTCTTAGTGTCTCCTGTTATTTGTCCCGCATTGGCTCCAGCGGTGGAAGATCTGGACAGCTTCAACACAGAAAGAACTTCTGGAGATGGTGAGGCATCTAACTTGGTCACAAATTAATAGAAAGAATGAGAAAAGATGTCTGCATGGTTTTCATCTAAACTTTAAGCAAATTCATGAAGCGTTAGTTTCTGACACATAGACCAAAGTGGTTATTATCTGGTGTCTATAGGTCTATATATACACAATAGATGATGACCAGGTAATTGACAATCATAAGTGTTAGTTTATTGTGTATTTTAGCACAGCTGGAGCACTGTAACGACCAATCGGCATCCAGGACCATCTGTTTTATAATGTGATTTAAATAACATGCCATAACATGTTATGTCCATAACATGTTGTAATCCTTAAATGTGATACGTCACTTAACTGTCACTTTCTTCTTCTGCTCTTTACACTGCAGGTGGTGATTTTATCCTACCTAATAAAATGAAGCTTAGCGGTATCTGGAATTCGTCTGCTCTGGAGGAGTTCCCTTTAAACTCAGAAGCCCACAGTCTGGAGGCATCTCCCCACGCTTCAGCCGAGCAACATGTCACAGGTGTTTCACCAAACCAAAGACAAGATCCAAACTCGCAGCACCACCTCAAGGAACCGTACAGAACATCAGAGTTCCCCCAGCGCGCCGTTAACCACACGCTTCCGCCAGCGTCGGATCACCGCGGCGATGGCGCCGCAGAGAGAAGCTCGTGCTGCGCTCAGTGCGGAAAGACTTTCACCACACGCTTCTACCTAAAGATCCACCAAAGAATCCACACTGGAGAGAGACCGTACACCTGCCCACAGTGTGGAAAACGCTTCTACTGTAACTCTCATCTGATATCCCACCAGCGCTCGCACACCGGAGAGAAACCCTACAGTTGCGAGGAGTGCGGCAAGTCCTACTCGCATTTAAACTCCCTTAAACTGCACCAGAGGAGTCACACTGAGGAGGAGGCGTATGTGTACTGGTAGCCTTGATCACACGGTCTTCAGAAAGAAAGAATTTCTGTGATAATTGCTGAGAGAACACATTTAAACTGCCATTCGATTTAAACGCCTTCAGATATAATGTGTTCTAACATGAGGATATGTGGATATGTAACAACAGAGACTTATTTGAGCTGCTGTGAGTGAATGATTAACTGTTGCTCTCCGCTGAATAGTTTTAATAGTGATATTTCAATACTTGTATGAGTGTATGTGCAGTTGGCCAACAGATTTGTAAGAGTTTTGTAGAGTTTGTAGAAGTTGCTGTGTTGTTGTCCTAAGTTGTATGCAGATTATTTATTTAAAGGCAGGGTAGACAATCTTTTCTAGAAACTTTTTTTATGCTGCTTGAAAGTCTCTAAGTGGTCTTATATATATATATATATATATATATATATATATATATTTCTGTGGAGGTGCAGGACCGTAAAATGTTTGTCCAATCATTRCATTCTGTCTGAATGCAATGATAGGATGTCCTGCATGCCASTCAAAAAAGGTATTTGCAWACCTTCTCATCAGCATGTTCGTGTGTTTTGAAGGAGTTGCCTACCCAACCTTTAATAAGAACGATGCCATGAAGAATTTAACTGAAATTGTGTTTTCTGTTTTACTGTTTTCTTTTTTTTGTCTCCTTGCTTTAGGTGCTTGTCTTTAAAATGTTTTGCTAGAATCCAATTTCTTTGCAATTTGTTAATAAAAATCCACGACTTGATCTAAAATCTTTTTCATGTGATATTTTTACTGCACCACTTATTTAAGTAACAACCGCGGTGTCTTGTAGTGATGAACATTAAGTGGTTGAGGAATAAGTGCACTAGATGGCCAAAGGTATGTGGACACATGCCTGTGATCAACAGGTTTGGCTTTTGGAGTCAGTGTGAACCAGCTGTACAACCAAGGCATACAACAGCAGAGAACCGTAGAGAATTCTGTGCTTTTAAATTTGTTGCAAGAGTTTGATGAGGGTCCCTTTCTTTGTTCCGGCATGGTAATGCCTTTGTGCACAAACTGAGGTTCACAAAGAAATGTTTTTTTCTGTTCTGAATAAAGCAAACTCTGTTTCCACGCGTCAACATCCAGTTTTCTTACCAGAAACCTTAACAGCAACAATGAAGGGAACATCCCTCTGTTTGACACACGTTTAAAAAAACAACACGTTTGGTTGTTTATATATTATTACAATAAAATGACTAGAAACTGCACAACATTTAACAATAGTGAGCATTAATATAAAATTTCTGTTTACTGCAGTTTAGGTACCGCTCTAATTTTAAATGCATTTAACAGATTGCTTTCAGGATAGTTCAGATTAAATTGTTAATTTGATTATTAACATTAAACGTTTTATATTTTAATTAATAAACATTTTACATAATATATACACAAATCGTTAGCAATAAAATATTTTGAGGTAACTGTGTAATTTTACGCAGATCATTTCTTAAAATAATCGGTGGACGATGACGACATAACAACCGGAAGTAAACAATGTCCGCCGCGAAAGCGACTGTATCAACGGAGACAATGGCGTCTTATGTGTCCATTCAGGCGCAAATCGCTGGTATCATGAATGTTTTGACTAAAGCTGCAGTGACCGAGATCAGTAAGTTATTAAAATCAGAGATCGAGCAGAGAGACGAGCAGATACACGGACTAAAACTGCGGCTGTCAGTCACAGAGAGAGAATTACTCCGAGTACGGTCAGATGCGCCCTTAATAGTGTCTGATAAATGTTCTGTCGCGGTTCAAGTCGAAAAATGGAAAGGTAGGAGAAATTAATCTACACTCCACTAAAGAAAAGGCAATAGTACCAATAGTAGTAATACTAATAGTACTTAAGTAACGATTAATATCATTATTGTACCATGGTATTATCACAGTACTTAGGGTGAGTGTCTCCATTTTCTTTGGTTTGTGTTTTCACCGTGTCTACATTATAGTATAGGACAATATATATGTTAAAACAAGATAATTAATGTTTGAGTATTTAATAATCATTCATTATCTATATGTAATGCTATATTACTTGGACGTGCTGTTTTGATAGAGGAAATCACGAAGGATCTTCCAGAAGATTACCACCAGCAACACAACGAAGATTTACATGGACTAGAACTTCAGATGAAGATTGAGCAGTTGGAGGAGGCTGTAGATGAAACCCAGTCCAGACTCCAGGCCAGCGATCATGGATCTGAATACAACATGGATGCTCAACTCTGGTCCTCCATTGGGAAAGATTTAGCTGAACCTCAGCTGGACTATTCTAACAGTTTTGAGCAACGTAGACAAGAGTTTCTTGCTCAGGCTGAGCAGTTTGCTGCCACACATATGCTAACAGACGATGCCAGTCGTTGTCTTGAATTCAGCGACAAACCAAATGCCAGATTGTGTGGTTCAAAATCAGTGCGAGAAAAGACTGATAGTGTATGCTATTCAGAGTTAACCAACCTCGGTCACGGACTGCAGACTTGTGACACACTGCCTCAACAGAAACCATGCAAAATCCCCCAGCCAGGACAGAAGACCAAGACTAAAAGATCAAACTGTGCTGTTGCAGGCACAAACACACTCCCAAATCAAGCCAACCCACCCAGCAGCTCAAACTCTCGACTGGCCACAGGGGTCCGCGAGCACAGCGGTGCACGGTTTAAGATTTATCGCTGCATTGAGTGTGGTAAACGCTTCACGCAGAGGAACCGGCTGGTCTCGCATCAGTGGGTGCACACTGGAGAAAGACCTTACAGCTGTCAGATATGTGGGAAGACGTTTTCAAGACATGACAACTGTCAGAGACACGAACGCCTGCACAGTTTGTAGGAGACCAGCGGCTGTGGTCACTGCTGGCAGATGCAGCTGTATTAAAGTCACAGTCGTCACAGTCAATATTAAGGGTTCGTTTAAATAACGAACAGTTGCTTTTCCTAATGAAATATATGTGACCTGTGCTGGCAAAGTGAGTCGGAATGAGCACAGACTTATTACAAGCTACAAGCAAAATAAATTTTAAATGTCAGTTTTGGTCTAGTTTGAGGTTTATACAAAAATGAGTTTATTAAGCCCACATACAGTGACCCCAATGTTCCAAATAGCAGTTAAACATCTAAAATTATCTTTATTTGAACATTTTCTGAGAGGTGTACCTTCCTAAATCTTTCCTTTGTTTTAATAATCCATGAAATATTGCTTTGTTCTGCTTTTGCACGACTGGCGCTTCAGACAGGTGTAACTCATGTTATCATTTGTAAGGTTGTTTTTAATGGGGAATGTGAAACTCATTTTTGAAATTTGCTCATTGGTCACATATTCCGATGCATCTCACAAAAAATGTCCAGGCCATGTTTCATCCAGAAAAAAGATGGAGGAAAATGAAGACAAAGACAAATTTTCTAAAATCCCGTTGCTGTAATATGATGCAATCTCATTTTTATTGCTGTAATATTGTGATGAAAATCATCCTGTCCAGACACTACAGTGTGTGAAGTATTATTTCCTGTTTATTTTGAGTTTTGGGATTAATTAGAACAGCCGGGAGATTCACCTAATGATGTATCATAACCCCGAGTGCCTTATTGCATTTATAAATGGTTTATAGAAAGTTTATTCTTTATGTAGTTTTGTCTCTGTGATTACAAACATGTTTTTTATGCAGTTGAAGTCTGTCACCTGCTCACGTTTTTGTAGAAGTGTGAGTCATTTACAATATACTGCACAGCCTACAACCTACAACAGTCTCCACCAGCTCAAATACATGGCAATACAAATCATATTCTAAAACTTTCTTCTGTATGTTTTAGACAAAATGATAGGTGTTGAAATGTTGTCCTCATTTTGAATCAGAACAAGACATTTCTACAATTTTAGAATCTATAGATCTGTAAATAGCAAGATGATACAGACCTAACACATCATTCATTAATAAAATAACAACAATATTGTTCGTGAAGTGTAAGATTTAGTAAAATGTTTAAACTGTTTCCACATCAATAAATGTCTTAGTAAAGGAAAAATAGCTTTAGAAATGTTGTGTATATTTACAGTGTAAATGTCTGTAGTGTCTGTCTTTATTTTCTTGTTTTCACCCTAAAATAGATTTTAAATAAAAATAAATTGTGTAAAGTCAGTCATTTATCTGCAAGCGCATCATTTCCTCACCCTCAGTGCTGACATTAACAGAACAGACAGAACTGTTCAAAATGTGTTTTCATTAGAGGTAGGGTAGCCACGTTTTGCTTTTTTGTTATGCTGGTTGAAGGTCTGTTCACATGATAGCAATCACTATTATATAACCATAATTTAAGGGTATAAATACATTTATAATACAATTATTTATTGTATGGAAGGCACAGGACCATAAAATGTTTGTCCAATGATTGCATTCGGTCCGAATACAATGATAGGATGTCCTATTTACATATCAGACTATGTATTGCATATCTCCATGCACTGTTGCCAGAGACATGGCTTTAGAAAGCACTCTGAGGGAGGGAAGGTGGTATCTTATGCTTTTAAAGGTAGCCTCTCTAAAATTGTCTATCCAAACTCTAGCTGACCACTTATATTAACACAAATCACCGCATTATCGAACACCATTGTAATTTTGTGGCATTTTTAGCATATGCTTATAAGACAGACCAGCACGTTATATGTGAAAACTAATAGGTGAGAAAGGTTGAAATGTAAATAAAATATTATTTTACATTCAATGCTTTTTCATACAAACTTGTATAATAACACAACAAATGGTGACTATTTATTAGAAAACATAATCAGAGAAAGCACACTGCAGTGTACATAAACAAACAAACAAACACAAATGAACAACAACAACGTTTTTTTGGCACAGCTTTTTCAATTACATTTAATTAAAATAATTTGAAGAATTAATTAAAAGGTAATTAATTTAATACTTTAAGGCTAAATGCAACAATATTTAAACGTGTTAAATTATTTGTTAAGTTATGGAAAGTATTTGTTATCTGTCTGACACGATGGTTTACAAGTCACTACTTTTATTGTGGCGGATGTTTCCACTTCACCGGAAGTTCGTCCAGTGTTGCGCAGGAGTGCACGAGCAATGGTCGCAGATGTTTGGTTTTTCTTCCTAATAATAGAAACAGTGTTTTAAAAGCTACAAGGGTCGTGCAGTCATGTTACAGGCTCAGATCTCCGCGATCATGGACGTCCTAATGAAGGCGGCGGTGGCGGAGATCAGTCAGCTGCTGGAGGACGACGCTGCTGCGCTCCATCAGGAGATCCGGAGAAGAAACGAGGAGATCCAGAAGAGAAACGAGGAGATCCAGAGGAGAAACGATGAGATACAGGAGCTGAAGACTCGACTGCTCCTCACCGAGACTAAACTACAGCGAGTCAGCGCACACAGATGCTCCATCGGCGTACAAGTGGAGATGATGGAGACAAGTGAGTGTAACTAATAAGTGTCAAATGTCATGGATAAAGGAATGTGTCTAGGATTCCTAGTGGAATCTTTGTTAGAATTTGGAACCAACTAGTGCAAATTGTATAAATAAGGAACCAGAAAACCCAACTAGAAGCTTTTGTAGTCAGATAACCCAACTAGAAGCCTTGTTAGTGGCGTATTGAGCTTGTTCAATAGCAGACATGATAAAAGACCCAAATGTAAGAACCGATAGTCAACTTACAACTGCTTTAAATGTTGCTCACCCAATCAGATTTCAAAACTGATGTATCGTTTTAAGAATCGCCGACAATGATGCTGTGCTTCTCGGCAGGTGTGGTGATTCATTCAAGGGAGTCGCAAGCCGATTGTCACGACCAGGAAGGGACCGTCGTGGCTTGTCCAGGGACAGAGTTCTCGGAGGAAAAACCACGTTTTTCACAATCACGGGAGATGAATTCACGCAATCTCAAAAGAGAGATGACGGTACCCACAGCGCAGGCAGGCGCTGAAGATGAGGAGCTCAGTGGACTGGAGTTTGAGATGAAGATCGAACAGGTGGAAGAACTTGTTGATAAGAAACTAAGTCAAGTTCAGGCAGAGCAGAACGGCGAAGTTCAAAACTGCGAGCATGCTATAAATGACAGAAACGCACACTTATGGCCGTCAGGAGGACATCCGGGGAAAGACTTTGTCGATCCAGAGAGTTTTATTGACTCCGATCAACAATCCCAGACTTTTCCCGATCCGTATGTCTCACAGGTGTTGATGGAAGATCCAATGAGCTCGCAGTCCACGTCTGCTTTATTTGGCGCTGGTGTTGTGTTGGAGAACGACGGCTTCAGTGCTTCAGGAAATAAAGATATTGAGTACAGCTTGAATCTTCTGACTGCTCCGCGACAGGATACCCACAGACTTTCACCAACACAGGCCAGAACTAGCCTGACGGACTCCAATGCGTTTATCACACTTTCATCGTCGCATTCCAGCTCCTGTTTACCGAAAACACTCGCACAAGCTCTGTATGTAGAAGATCACCCGCGACGCAACGCGACGTCAAAGCCGTTTCAGTGCGAGGAATGCGGTAAAGGCTTCACGCAAAAAACGCGCCTGATCACGCACAGACGAATACACACGGGCGAAAAACCCTTCCGATGTCAGCTGTGCGGTAAGATGTTTTCCCGACAGGATAACTGCCTGAGGCATGTGCGCTTGCACAGTGGACAGCGCAGTTAATCCAAAACGCACAGAGACGACGAACCTTTTGTGTCGCATTTCATTTTTTTATTGTTATTGTGTCGCGTGACTTCAATTCTGACCCTCAAAATATATATGTCGATTTTATGCACTAACGCTTTTGGAGGTTTAACCTTTTACTGGTTGATTTATAGTCAAAGTGTGTTTTTACATAATTCAAAATTTTAAAAAATTGATTATCGATATTCTGAAGCCCATCAATTATATAATATTATAAAACGGATAGTTTGGACTTGAAGTTCTGGTTATATGAGCTGTGCTCAAAGCTGTTGTTAAACATTGTGTAGCCACTAGTGTGTTCAGCCTGAAGGAAACAGAATTATTTATTTGAGATCGGATCATTACTTTCTTAATGGTGCTCGTTTGTAATGTCATTCCCCCCAAAATTGCTGTCTTTGTAAATTTTTCATTAAAATGTATAATTGGTAAAAAATGAAAATGTTCTTATTTTATACATCTTCCAACCTGCTGTCATTCAAAAACACCATTTAAATAATTCCTGATTAAATTAAGTCTCACCTACCTTTTAATTTAATATTCAGTTTTGTTCAGAAATTTGTCTCATTTTATATATGTGTGTTTGTGTGTGTATATATTATACAGGTCAAATGCCATTTTATGTTGATGATTTTGTGTTTGTTCTGTCTACATGCAGATTGTGCCTCAGAAAAACATTTTACCTCATTTACCTAATATGATGCCTCACTTTGAAAGAGGAAGTCAGAGTTTAGTGGCTTTATTTCTGTGAGCAAAATCTTTTGTATAACAACTAACCAGCAATAAAAAAAGTTCCACCAAGCTTGAATGTACTTTTAATATCTAAGCACGATAACTTCCCGTGTTTCATGTTTTGATAAAGCCATGTAGTCCATTATTTGCCAGCGTTTTATTAACAGACTTCACTGAAGAAAAGCATCCTCTGAACTTCCTGTTTGTCTGATCTGCTCCAGCTGAACAGAATGATGGCGGAACTGACTGTTGCCCCTTTGAGTTTCTTGCGAGGCTGAGGGTCTTAAATCAGGGTTTGGGTTTCTGCGCACAGGACGCAGTGGGGTTAATTTAAAGAGGGGGCAGGAAACCACTGCGGGACAGAGATCTTTCCTTCAACTGATCTTGTGGCTTCTTTCTGTTCAGTTTGTTGCATTCTTGAAGCCCAGCAGGGGGCGCAAGGAGCAACGAGCTGGTTCTGTATATGGAAGGGAAGTGGAGAGCACCGGATGTCCCAGGAGCGGCTGCTGATGCACCAGGTAGCTCATGTAAGTGAGTGTCTGAGCTGGACAGAGTCAGTCTCACAGATGGCAGCTGAAGAAACGACTGGCCTTGAAGGTCAGGTAAAGTATTTCTTCGGCTTTGTAGCTGTTCCTGACCTAATGGGTTCTCCATTGGGTTCCTGCAACCTGTTTCCAAGCCTTTGGGTTTTAAATCTGCCTTCCTGACTTGACCTGTTTTTGGAAAACCTCTATGAAGTGAGGAGCACGTCTGATTTGGATGTTGATGGTCATTCTTCTCACCTTGCTCCTCTTGAAACGTGTCCTCCACATGTTTCTCGTAGGTCTGGCTCAGGTGGGCCAGGTTTTGAATGGCCAGCCAGGGCTCAGAGTGCAACCTTTGGCGGTACAGACTGTTGCTTCTTGACAGGACCGGAGAGGCCGTCCCACTTCCTCGAAAGTTGAAGATGTTTTCACCCTCTGAGTTTGGAGAGCTGGTCTTCAGCTCGATATCCGAGGGGGACATACACGAAACAGGTGAGGTGTCAGGTGAGGGCAAAACGTTCAGATAACGACGCGTTACGCTGCTGCCGTCACAGCTCAGATCCGTGGCTATGATTATGATGTCACGTCCTCTGGCTCTACAGGTGTCCATCAGCACCTGTAGCGTGTCTTGATCATGGGCGTTAATCGCGTATACAAGAGCTGAAGCTCCGCTGTAGTCCTCCATACATGGATCGGCTCCTGCTGCTACCAAAGCATTCGCCACTTCCACCCCCGCCCGCTCCATACAAGCGTACATCAGCGCCGTGCGCCCCGTCTTGTCCTGTATGTTTGGGTCAGCCTGGTTAGTAAGAAGAAACTTAATTAGTCTTAACATTGTTGTTCCAGACTGGTCACCCCGTAGAGCTCTGCAGGCGGCCAGCAGAGGCGTTTCACCTCTCTGGTTACGTTCATTGACCTGGGCGCCTCCTTCTACCAGCAGACGAGCTAAGCGCAGTTTGCCCAGGTGAGCAGCGGTGATGAGCGGGCTTCCGTCCACCAGGTAATCCTGCGCGTCTGTCATGACTGGCACGGCGATGGCGCTCTTTGGTTTGCTGAAATCAAATTTACAGCTGTGGTCAGAAAATTTGGTGTGAATTAAGAGTGATTTTATTTGCCGTATTTTAAGCTGCAATGCGTAACCTTTGCCTCACGGTCGCCATCTACGTTTGAAGCATAAAATTGCAGGTTACTTTATGTACTTTTTTACATGTTAAAGTCAAATGAAATCAAACTGACATTACTCTGGAAACTGTAGCCGACAGCTCAAGGTATAAGTCATTATTATAAACTCATCATTGCTCATTTTTGAACATTTCTCTGCCATGTACTTGCTCAGTAACTTATTTTTGTTTGTTTTTAAATCAAATATTAAAATTTGCGGATTGCAGCTTTAAACTGAAAATCAAAATAAACTCTGTTCACATTCCTGATTGTTTCATCAGTGTTGTTTATTTTATGAAAAAATGTTTTACGTCAAAATCCTTTATCCCAATTTGATCTTTTATCCATTTATTTCATATCTGATCTGAAGCAGATTGCAACATGTTTAAATTGCGACAGTGTGTTCAAAGCTGCCAATGGTTACTGAGATTGAAATGTCAGACAGTGAGGGCACCACAACAAAAGCTGTTTTTGCTTTGAAACGCCTTCATCTCTACGGGTGTCTGCCCCTCTTTAAAACAGAAAGTAACTTGAAAGAGGTTGATGATGCTGTGACTAGCTGTAAGATTACTGTGTAAATGGATGCTAAACTCATGCAAATCTCAACTAGATGCGGAATAAATTACATTTGCATTATATATATTGCTGTAAGCTATATAGTCTATTTCTCTGCTTATTTTAGTTTGTAGCACAGAAAAGTTTTGGCTTTTTGTCTAAAAAGCTTTAGTCTAAAAGTCTAAAAATTGCATTTAAATTAAAAAAAATTCTTTAATCTTTTCTTAAAATTGTGCATTTATAAACCACGCATTCCGGAGGTTTCCTAAAATATATGTATTACATACATATAAGCATATAATAAATAAGATGCTATATTAACAATGATAAAAAGTACCTGCGGATTCCGCTGAGATGAGCCCTTGACCTGCGGATGCTGTTGGAATGAGAATGAACACAACAAATATGAAGATGAATGTGTTTGTGTGATGTGAGGTCACACTGATCCTGCTGTGCGTGCGTGCGTGCGTGCGTGCGTGTGACACTGACACTACTGGAACGTCAACAGAGTACGGACACACACACAGACAGACATACAGACAGACACCAGCGTTTCTGCAAAAAATACTGCCTGCGACGTATTTGTTTATGTCAGTATACTAACGAAAAGGTTCAATGGTAATACCGTGTATTTTTGGACATGCACCATACTGTAGCCTGCTGTGTTACATACATGTGTATCGTGTAACATAAAATATGTTAATCATTCATTCTATTTTTTTGTATATTTATCGCTGCACCGGTGTATGCTATACTGAAGTACTTTTAAAGATATTATATAGGGGAGTTACAAATAATTGTAGCTCGTGGAATAAAATTTTAGGACACACTTATATAATTATATAACGCAAATATGTTGTTATTAGATGTTTTCTTTGTAATTCAATGTAAACCGAACACAGTTGTTCTACTCTAATCCTTTCACAAGCAAGTTTGAAATTTCATTGTTCGGGTGCGCACGTGTCAGTAACTTTCCACCGTCTGAAATCTTATCTAGAACATTCCTTGCCAGACCAAAACAAACGATCAAAAATAAAAATATCGTCCTTATCTAACCCAGCAGACTCTCCAGCATGTTCTAAACACGCTTGAAGAATATTATTGAACGCTGTTATTTGTGTCCTATGTGAAATGTCTCGTTTTAATACTTTATAATGGATCCAGCCTGGAATAAAAAATTGAATGCAAACGCGGCTGTATTAAGACGCCGCGTTATCTCTTACTATTAACAGGTTGCAGTAACACAGAATCAAATCAGTCGGGGTTGTATTCAGTTTTGATCTGTCTTGTCGTATTAGATTAGTTCGTCTACGCAGCATTAAATACATTGATAATTTCTGTAACGCATCATTTTCGTCGTCTTATTACATCGCTTGTGTGACGGTATTGCACGATCTTATTGGTTCTGCTTTTGTCTAAACCATCCAATGTCCGCGATCATCCAATATCACATTTTTGTCCACGAGTCGAACCCTCGAGAAGATTCCAGTAACTCCGCCTCTGCTGAATAAAGTGAAAGCGGCGCGTCTACAGACGCTCAGTGCGGCAGCATCCATCTAGAGCCATCCGGACAACAAACGCTCGTCATAGACGTAACAGAGTAAAGGTTTCTACTCCGTATATTTTTTTCTTCTTTACGAAGAACATTATAAAAGGTATTTTTCTTAAGTGCATCTTAGTGTGCAATAGCTTAATTACTCCATTTTCAAGGTGTTTCAAGGTTAAATTACGACAGTCGCACTAAAAAAAAATTGTATTGTAAATGATGACTGTTTGTGTCTCATTGAAGGTCATCATGCCTGAAGTTCGTATTAACAGCGCTGACGTGAAATACACGGAGAAACGCATAGAGGCGCGTTATCGTTACCCAACTGCGTCTGTGCGTAAAGACCAGGATTCATACACTGTAAGTATAACTTACACGTTGCTTTTTAACCAGTGGGCTCTGGAAATGAAGGATTGAGTGTTTTATTAAAGCTGCTATCCGTATCTTCTGTCGCCATCTCTGTTTGGAACATAAAATTGCATGTTGCTTTATGTACTTCAAGTTAATATAGCCAAACTCACATTTTCCAGAAAATCGGAACCGACAAGTCAAATTATAAATCATTACTGTAAATTTACCTTTGTGAATCGGGGTGTGAACAGGAGATCTTGTTGAACACTGATCTGTTATGTATTTCCTCATTAGCTGATGTTTGTTCAATTTTAACCAGAAAATGTACGGATTGCAGCTCGTCTCTGGCATGTCTCTGAACAATAAAGTTTATTTGTTTTTTTGGGTGGTTGATATGACATAGCAAACAGTGACATACTGTTTCATACCTAAAACTACCGTCTTGTTTTTTTTTTAGAAAAAAAATACAGAAAACCTTTTACAGTTAAACTATACATTCATCAGATCACAGGCAATTAAAGTCAATTGCTAAAAGATTATTAAATGGTAAAAAATAACCAAAAATTAAAAGGATATAAAAAAAAAACATTTTAAAATTCATTTTAAAATAAAATCCTGTTAATGTCCATGTTGTATGTCAATGAATGTAAGGTGACACCCTCCAGCACTGAGTTTATCTTCCACACTGAGAGAAAAGTGCCCCGGCTGGGCGTCATGCTGGTCGGCTGGGGGGGTAATAACGGATCTACAGTTACTGCTGCAGTTCTGGCCAATAGACTGGGATTGACCTGGAGAACCAAGACTGGTGTTAAGGTAAAGTTCTGGATTTTTGACTGTATTAACTTTTAATAGGGTCTTCAAACCCCTTTCCATTTTTGAGGATTTGTCACGCAAACGACAATAATTTTAATAATACAGTGAATTGCATAGGCCCAATTATTAACATGAAAAACGTAGGCTATATAAATGGGAAAATTAAAAGTTGTATAAAAGCAACAAATAGCAGGTGTGTCATTTAGCACCCAAACACAGCGAACAAACTCTGTGGCAAAAATATTGTATGAGAATTAGCCATACTGCCAATCCTAATACAGTCAAACAGAATTATTTGAATAATAATTATGGATTCAAACATGATACTACCAGATAAGATGAAATTCCAGTTCATTTGTACCAGTTTATCCATTTTCAGTTTATTAATTTCTGTGGGATGAAGCGTCTCATTTTAAACTTCTTTACCATGTATTGTCAACCGTTTCTCTGTTCTCTTGTGAAAACTTGCAGAAAGCGAATTACTATGGCTCATTTCTGGAGTCGTCTACTGTGTGTCTGGGGTCTGGACCTGAGGGAGAGATCTATGTTCCCTTTAGAGATCTGCTGCCTATGGTGCATCCTAATGACATTGTTTTTGATGGTAAAGAATAAGACGTGCTGGAACAGTCATTTTTTCTGAGGCTGTGCAATGTTTGGGTAGATAAATGATCTGTACACTGTTTATGTCTATTTTGTAGGTTGGGATATTTCCTCTCTGGATCTGGGCAGAGCCATGGAGCGTGCTCAGGTGCTGGACTGGAGTGTACAAGAGAAGCTCCGCCCCCACATGAGCCAGCTCAAACCCAGGCCCTCCATCTACATCCCAGAATTCATTGCTGCAAACCAGGAGTACAGGGCTGACAATCTCAT
>JAZGTJ010011224.1:0-17175 GCA_036877575.1 Botia almorhae
TGTCATCACATTGTTAAATGTGAACTGCTGTTTAGAATACACACTCCTGCTCTGACACCGCGACAGAAAACCATCAGAAAACACACCAAGAACAAACAATAACGTGCATTTATTTCACGTGTCTCTCTCACTGACAACAAGGCTGTTGCTCTAGTATATATTTACATATGTTGCGTGAGGGTGTCACATGGGTCTGATGTCACTGATGGCCACTGGTCTGATTTCTGATGTCTGATTTTGTGGAAATATATAATGGGATTTTCAGAGCATTACAACTGAAATTGTAGTCTATCATAAGGCGTCAGAAATGTGGAATGTAGCTCACAGACTCTATAAACCGCTTTAATTGTTTTTTTCCTGTGTCTATTTTTGTCTTTTTATTTTTTACGTCACTGTTTCACTTTTGTTTCAACCCGGGTTGTGCAGGTTTGAAACAGCAGAAAATAAATGTGACAGCCGTTGCATTTTTTGGTGAACTGCGTCTTTAAGAGCATGAGAACAGCAACACTGGCCTACCGCAGAACTTTTGTTAAAAGCGACAAAAGAAAAGCAAACAGAGAACCTGTCCCACCGACACACGTTCCGGGACTAACGAACACACACGCTCTGCAGCATACACTACAAGATCATAAAGTTTTCTCCTCAGGATGGTGTCTATTCCAACAAACTCACACTGGACCACCCAGCACTGTATACGCTCAGCGCTGTGAGTTACAGCACATAAATACAGCATCCCACATCAGTGACGAATCACCCCACCGCTCCTCAAAAGGTGACTGACTCTCACTGTCTCACATTTGCTCATTTATGACTCCCTAATCTAAACAACCTCGGTCTCCTCTTCGACCTGCTGCCTGTTAAAACGTCAACAGACGTGTCGCACGTAACCTTCAAGCTGTAGTCACAAGCAGAAGTTAAAACGTGGCAGAGGGAACGAAGTGACAAATCTGTTCTGTGTTCAACAACAGACTCTCCTGAAAGCCAGCGAGAACATTGTGTTCAGTCGAAACTGCTCCTGGCCAATTAAAAGCCTCCGTTCTGCTCTCTCGGCGCTGTCTGCTCCCTAAGTTGCTGTGGGGTGGTGAGGAACAGTGACGTACGCGGAGATCTCGTGCTGTGTGCGCCTCTGGCAGGACCTTTTATGGAATAGAAGCACTGGAGAGGAGGCTGCCAGTCACACAATGGCCTGGGCAGATCAGACAGTGACCTCGAGAGGGCTGTTTTCTTAAGCAGCGAAGGCACACGTCGGACAAGCCATTTTTGGCTCACCGCATCACCGCTGGTCCCGACCTAATTTGCATAACGAGAGATGCACGATGCACGCATCACGCCATCTGTTTTGAGTCGCCCTGCGCAGGGAAGGATCTGTGAGGCGCTCTCTGCGTTTACACGCTGGTGTTTGGACTGTCAACAAGCCTCGACTGCTTTGCAACCAACATCCCCTGAGATACAAAGGAGAAGAGCACACTGCAGTAAACATTCATAAAGCTGCAGGGCCAACATTAGCATAGTAACACCCTCTCCCCGTTCGCGCAAAAGAGAGACACACGGCTGTTTGTGGTTTTTTAGAGCGTTTTCGCTCTGGTGACCCTGCAGGGACAGCATTTCTCCTCCGATGCGTTGGGCATTATCTGGTCTTGCGTGTGTGTACCTATTCATTTAACTGGGGGGTAAATATTTGGCCTGGAAGTGTCAGGAGGGGCCTGGCGTGAGTGTCACTGAGGGAATTCTCCTGTGTTCCCGGGGGGAACGCGGGCACTGGCTGCTTCTCACACAGCTCAGCTGAGCTTGCTGCCTGCGGTCGCAGCTTGCGGCCCTGCACGTGGAACCGGCTGTTTTTCCTCTCATGTGTCTGTGAAATAAAACACGAACACACAGCGACTTACTGCCGCCCTAAATGTCAAGTGCGTTATAGAGACGCGTACGTCAAAGTGAGATAAGATTACAGTGGGCTCTGCTAGGGTAACGAAGACAGAACCCTGAAGTGCGCCAGGAAAACACATTAACAAAACAAACAGAGCGATAAAGGAAATATATTCAGAATCCTTCCTCCTTTCACCAAGTAAACATGCTGCTTTACATTGCCGCGCACAGACTGTCTGTGTCTTAGTATGCACACGCGAACCAAATCACCCGGCTCAAAGCACATAAATCTGTCTTAAATATTCACTAATTCCTCTCAGATTTGTTTTCTCTCGCTTGGAAACGTACCTCACTCTTTCTGGTGCGCTCCAGCCCCGCCTTCACACCTGCCTGCTCTGATCTGAGAAACCGCCATCCAGGTTGAGCCCCAAATGCCATATTCAGCCGTTATCAGTGGGTTGATGGTTCTGGTTCCTGTGTCACAAGGCCTCGTCAGATGTGGCAGCGATGACTCATGCAGCACAACGATACTACAAATCCCATCAGTCACACACATCAATGCTAATTAGACCCAAATCTACTGGGCAGAGGGCTGCCGATCTGCTCAGCATTCGGTTCCTGATTGCTTATTGATTTGATTTACCTCTTGCGTCACGGCGGCCCCCGCAGACCCGTGAGGTACAGGTGAGGATTACTGTTGGCAAGAGCCTTAGAAGATGACTTCATTTTTACAGGAAAAAAGAAACAAACAAAGAGCAAGGCCAGCTGGAACGAGAAGAGAAGTCTCTTAGCTCATTAGCGAGAGATCAGCGACGGGACCACCTATGATTATTCATAAGGCTAATTGAATAACTTCCTGTATGAACGCAGGAACTAGAAAACGAGGTGACGGTGACACCCCCCATTTATTGTTTTGAATAGTTGTTATTGCTGAGGAAGAAGTGCTCATCATAAAGCCATCAGAGAAAATCAGGAAGCATTTGGTGCTGTTAGCGTAAAAGCAAGCTGAAATATGCCCTCTCAAACCAAACGGAAAACTGGGCCACGTTTCACTGTAATGTCAGAAACCACCCCGAAGCGTACAAATCTGGGCCTGGAGTCAAGGCTGTATTTACTCCATATGGGAAATTTGCACATTTTATTACAAATTGCGCATTAGCCTAATAAGAACCAGACACAATACACAGATTACAACTCCCCAAAATGCCAATCCATAGCCAAGAAGGTTTTGAAAAGGGTCTTTCTGCTCCGAACAGTTGCTTCGGGGAAGCCAGGTTTGCATTTTTTACCCCTAGCGTGCCTGAGAGAAAGTTCACCTCAGTTTACCTCCATTTAACCATTTCCAGTATCACTTCAGTAGCGTTTTAAAAATAATTTCTAAATTGCACACACCTCACACCGAAATAACTTCAGCATTTCTCATTGTAGCCAGCGAGCTCTCTCATGGGACTTACAGATGGCACCAAAATAGACCATAATGATGCACAAATGAAACTTGCTTTAGATCAAGGTGGAAATATGATGTGTTATCTGTCCTTTGAGGCTTCGCGGAGTCGTGCCAATAAGGCGATGCGCTGTTTTTTCCACTCGCTTTAGCGCGAGTGACATCAGTGCAGGGCATTGTGGGAGATCTGGCCAGTCTCTGATTGGGTTAGCAGGCTTTAATGGTCCAGTCTGTAGAGGGACTGCATTAACCCCAAACCAGCTACACTCCTGATTACATTCATAACACTAATGAGGACGTGTCTGGTGTCCCAAATCAAAGTAATAGAAGCTACCAGAAACCCGAGAGAGATGTGTTTAACACACGAGAAAACACACGCTCGCACGAACCTCTCGCTTTCTGTACGAAACGTGATCCGGTTGGGATAACCAAGCAAGATATCTATAATCATTGTAATCCTGATGGAAAATCATAGCGTGTGTATTCAAAGTATAATTTACATATCCTTCGGTGTAATTTATCTAATAAACACAAAGTGTTAGCATTACACACAATATGTAACTGGATAATATTTGGCGTATGTAAATTTAACGCAACGCACGCCGACCAGATGAGTCTGGTTCCTCTCAGGGTTTTTCTCCGTCTTCAACATTTAATCATGTTTTTCTCTTGCCACAGTCATCCATCCTTGGCTTGTTGACTGGACGTCTTTAAGGCGGAATGTTCTTTAAACTTTTCTTTGAAACAATACGTTCGTATTTGTATAATATTGTGTAAACCGCTACACAAATAAAATTAACTTGACCTGGACTACGTTAGGAATTTATTTAGTTACTGTAGTTTAATTTAAACTGCTGCAATCTATCATTTTTCGGGGTTATAAACAAACAAAAATCAGCTTTTGAGCAAGTACGACAGATCAGTGTTCCCCGATTCACAACGGTAAGTTTATAAAAATGTATAATTTAAGCGGCTCCAATTTGACAGGAAATGTCAGTTTGACATTTATAAAGAAACATACATACAGAAGAGTAACCTGTAATTTTATGTCTCAAACAGAGATAGTGATAGAGAGGCAAAAGTGACAGATCGCAGCTTTAAGTTTAGTTTATCTTTTAGTTAATGAAAGATTTATTATGCCATGAAAGGTTCTTAGCTTACGTAACACACCTGAAAGCCGGGCAGCTATAAATCTTAAATGATACTGGGGTCTAGAATCGAAATCTTCCTAGAAAATGAATCATTAACTTCGCTTCAAAGAACCTAATTGTTACCGACAACATATATGACAGCAAGAACTACACAATCTCTGACGCCTGTTGACTTTTTGACAGCGTACGACACGGAATCTCTCTTCCAGGAATCACTCAGTGGCCAGGACAGGGGCTTCATTATGTGCTCAAGTATTTACGACGGATGGCTTTCTCTGACTCTTCGGAGCCGAGACCATCTGACCAAACCTGCTGTTTAATGAATCAGAGAAAGCCCGGTTCTCAATGGATGATTGAGCTGATACCATCCAGAAGATTCTGTGGGCAAAGTCCACATGCAGGTGTAAGGTGTTAAATAGGGTAAATGGCCTCTCTGAAATGTTCTCACACACACACACACACACACACACACACACACACACTAATGATGTTCTGGTCATGTTTAAACAACGTACAGACCGACACCTAGGCACGTATGCTCTGAGTGGGATACTGCAGTTTATCTTACTGCATGTGTACTGCATACGACTTGCTGTGTGAACTTTTATGTAATAACAAACGTTCAAGCAATGCAATGCAAATGTAGTCGGCCATTATCCAAAAACTTACATTTTGTGTATGGTTCATAGCCAGTTAACATGAATTACATTTGGAAAATACATGCGTCCTCATAAGCTCACATCTACATCATTTTGCAAATTTTCTTAATCATTTTTCCTGTATGTATGAAGCTTTAATAAGCTCGTATTGTTTCAGAGACCGTGTGAAATATTTGCATTAAAAAATGGGTCACCCTGCATTTAAAATGCTACTCTAAAAACTACTAAGGGGATCAGATTAATGTAGATAAATATATTATTTAAACTTTATCTCATGCCCATTATTTTACACGTTCACAAAACCACTAACCTAAAATCTTGAAAAAAAATCCTTTAAAAAATCCATTAGCCTAAACACCTATAAATAACGTATACTATTATTTTGTTTTAGTTGTAGTGTGCATTATATATTTAGTATGCCCTTCCCAGCATGCACTTCTTTAAACCCTAAATCCCTAAAACACAGCTAATGAGGAAAAAGACGGTTATTGCCTACGTCGGCATCCTTCATGCGGGGTGGAAGAGGACCTTGAAACTACAGTTGTGTGCGGTCTAGCTCCCTATCACAGTTTGTGTGTAGGGTCAGCGTGTGCCCTGCTAGCTTTATTTTGCCAGTCAGCCGTAACCATGGTGACGTGAGTGGCAGTGTGACGCGCAGAGACATATTGTGTTTTGTTGCTCATAACAGAATGGGGGGTGGCTGTGAAAGAGCTAAAAATTTCACATGCTGAGAGACGTACGATGAGAGCAATATAATCAATGGCTCTCCGGCTGTCTGACTCAGCACTCTGACGATGACTGAAAACAAAACAGGATGGAAGGGCTACGGCCACAGAAAATATGAAACATACTGAAAACTACAGGCACAATACACATTCTTATAACAATCCTTATGAATACAATCTGTATGGCCTGATGGATGAGTATCTCTTTTAATTAGCAGCGCTTCCTAAAGCAAACATTACTGTTACTCTAACTTATTAACAATGTGGGGTTTTCAAAATTTACTTTACATCAGACCTGAGCTATTTCTTAGCCTAAGTAATCAGATTTATGACAATTGCATGAAATAGCCCAAAACCCAATACCTCCATTACATGATTTAAACTAATCCAAGAACCAGAAAATTATTCAGCCTTTTTGGTTGATGTTTTCTGGCCTGGGCCAGTATGTAACCATCCCCTAATATCCTAGCATCCACATCTAAATGCATTACAAAACAGCCCAAACACCTGCATAGCAACACCCTGGCAACCACCCACAACATGGACTACAACCACTTGTGATGCTGACACAGTAGCAACACTAGTTACAGGCTTTATTTTAATAAAGAGTTTTCATTTCATTGTAATTAAACACTTTTAATCTTAATAATGTAGCTCAAGGTTGAAGTGAGAGTCTGTTTACGCATACGATCAGAAAACAGCTGCGTTCAGCGTTTTCTTTGCCAGGCTCTTCGCGGAGGCAAGAATCAGGCCGACGATTAAAACCGACAAAAAAATAAATAAATGTTTCTAATTATTGTTCAGCACAAGATTGAAAACAAGACTCTGCTTGACCAGAATGTGATCTGTCTACGTCTAAACGTGTAAAAAACATGTAATTATCAGTTTATATTACAGAAGAATATTACACTTGATAAATGCATTATTGTTTTTAAAGACAATGTCTTGTAAGCCCGACTCGACGGCTTTGTTATTCATTTCGAACCGAAGTGTAAATTCTATTCATCTTTTCCCGAAGCACGATTCCATGTAAGCATGAATCCCTTGTGTGAGAGCCGTGTTTGACGCCCGAGGCGGACGGCTCTTCTCCGTCCCAACTCTTAAAATAAGCGCACGCTTTCCTCTCCACACCAAAGACTCACAGCGTCAGAACAGTTAAGTGTATAAGACGCAGCGCTGTGGTGGCTCCTGTCTGCCGTGAGACGAGAGATAATTGGGGAAACTGGCACAGGGCGGGTCTTTCAATCACTTTCTCCTTCCCTCAGATCTCAAGAACTTGTGAAAGAGATAAGACGCAGAGCTCGGGTATCACAGCAGCGTGACTCGCTCGTTTAAGAACTCCTCACACGAGCCTGAAAAAGTCTGTCATCACTCGCCCACATCATGTCAAGTCCTGCCTGATTTTCTTCCATCCATGAAAGACAAAGGGTGTTTTTTTAAATATAAAAAACGGACGCTCTGTTCTGTATACTGTAGGACTGGTGCACCAAAGCAATGTCATAAACATGCACTTTTGCATCTTGTATTTCCTGCACACAGCTGTCTTACGGGTTTTACAGATTACTATTGTTCTTTTTTGATATTTGGAGCTCTGTCAGTCCTCGTTCACTTTTATTATAGAATGAATGGCGGAAAGTTCTTCAGAACGACTTTCGTATCCACACACAAATAAAGTCACGTGTCTCTCTGTTCTCTCTCCCTCCGATCTCTTTTTCTCTCTTTCTCCTCTCGGTTAATTTGTTAATTGGAGCGTTTTTCGCGCACTAACAGCTCTCGCTTCCATTAACGTCAGAGTGAATCACATCACGGCATCAGAGATACACACACCCTGAATTAACCCACGCATTCTGCTCTGTGACCGTTGTGACATCATTGACTTATAATTGTGATGTAGAAAGCTCTCCTGACACGGGCTAGGTTTTACCTTCGGTAACACACTTTTTCATTTACTGTTTCAAGCACTTTAAGTAATTAAACTAAACAGATTGAGAGTTAGTTGAGAGTCCCAGTTAGCAATTTTTGGTTGTAAGAACAGTTCCGTTAAATAACAAAAATGTTAGAAATGTTATTTTGAAAGTTATATACACGTTCAAAAAGTCCAGTTTTTTAGACTTTGTATTAACATTATTGTTAATAACATTATTCATTATTTTTAAATTCTGTAATGTTTTTAAAACATTTCAATAACAACTTAGGAATAACAGTTTTGATATATGATATAACATTACAAAATGTTCTACTAACGTTACTGCAAGCACTTTTGATAACTTTGAGAGAAATTTTAGAGAATGTTAGCCAGCGTTCTGACAACATTCCCTGTTAGCTGGCATGTTAGCACGTGACAATGTCTTTTTTGTCCGTTGTATTTAATACAAAAATATTTCACTTTTTTTTCCTGTTTTAGAACTACAAGCATGAAAGCACAAAAAGATATTTCATAAAAAAAAACAAAAATAGCTTCATATTATGTAATACTTGAGTTAAACCTCAGACCGGTAGCGTTTATTCCATATCTGTTAGCTCTGATACCACAGATATGCTAGTATACTTCTAAAAGTTAACCAAAATTACATTTTATAAAACGTACACAATTAGAATCGGAGTTTCTGTCTCCCGAGAAAATGGACCTAAAATATCGGCTGCATCCGACATTCACGAGCAAATCCAAATGTAGGCTCAATAAATCAGACCGGCAAGAGCGAACAGCAGATTACCCAGCTGACAAGAAACGTTCTCAGAACGTTAGCTAACATTCTCTCAAAGTTCTCCCAAAGACGTTGTTGCAGTAACGTTACTGGAGCTTTTAAAACGGTATGTATCATACATCAGCGGTTAGTGAAACGTTTTAAAAGCGTTACTAAAATGGTTTAAATAATGTTCTTATAACTGGCTAGTTCTACAAAACACATATCAGCAATACAGACTCCAGCTTCTTGTTTCAATGCACAGTGTGTAAACACAGAAGAAAGCCGTGTGTGTTTCATGCGTTCCTTACGTTCAGCTTCAGCTGTTTTCTAAAGAGCAGCTCATTCACTCAAGTTCGCTGAAGCTGGTGAGCTCTGACGCAAGCACAGAGACAAAGTGATGAGATCCAGCTGTGAACTGCTCAACTTTTCCCCTCCGTGAAAAATGAACCCTCAGCACAAACAGACTCCCCAGCTAACAGGGAGCGTTCTCAAAATGTTGGCAAATGTTCCGTAGAAGTTCTGTCAAAGTTATCACTAATGTTCCTGCGGTAGCGTTAGGGGAATGATTTTTAACGTTGTATAATTGTACACGGCAAAAACGTTACTCTTAAGTTGTCAGTGGACCATTTTACAAAATGTTACCGAATAATTTTTTTTAATCGTTTTCTTATAACCAAACGATAACGTTAATACAATGTCTAAAGAACCTGGATGTTTTGAATGTTCCTAGAGCTTTTAAAATAACATTTAACGTTTTGTTACGTAATGGAAACATTATGGTAACGCTGCAATCTATTGTTAGTTGGGTCAATGTTAACCGGATATCCAACTGTACTGGATCTGATTCAATTAATTACTTATTTTGTGATCTGAGGGTTCAAATAAATGTTTTCAATTGGTCAGGGCAACAAGCCTTTGACCACAGCTGTGAGGTTACCCTTACAAACCACGACAACAGTCAACTTACATTACCGTATGTTCTTAGCACAGTATGTGTTTAGCATTAGCATGTATTTAGAGTCAGGCGGAGCAGAACTTGTTTTGGCCCTGATGGATTATGGCTTTGCTATCACAACAGAACCGAACAAATGATCCAAACCTTGGTCAAACCTGGCTAAATCCTATGGATGCTGGCAACCAGCAGGGAGCTTTCCAGAACCAAAGGCAGGCGGAACCACAGACCACGGGTGGAACGGACCTGATAGAGGTTAATGGAGGTTCTGTGTTGTTCTGGGTCAAGCCCTGGAGCAGCTACAAGCACCGTATTTTCCTCATTTGTGAGGTACAAAAGCTTTATTACAGCTTCTGTGCGAGTCTCATGGGACAAAAAACATACGTAACTGAGGCACGGTCCACGTGAGGCATGTTCTGAGGGACTTATGCTCCCCTAGTCATCATTCTGACAATGTACACACATCTGAACATCTGAACTGAATCTGAACTGAACATGTGCTCTTAGAGGAAAACAAATTCGACATAACACCGATTTATCATGAAGGCTCCTCAGTTTCAACGGGGGGTAACTGGCCAACACAATCGAATAAATCCTCATGAATCAGACACGGATTCAGAAAGATGCTCATGTTCAGGGGAATTTGTGCTAATCCAGAACATACGAAGACATTTTCCTAACATTTGTTTGGGACAAAAATGAACGGACAAATAGATGGACAACAGTGATTCCCAAAAGATTTTTTGTGAGTCGTTTCCACAAAACATGTACCAGAACAACATAAATTATACACGGTAAGATGAGAAAATTTAGGAGATGATTTCTCACGAATAACGTTTCAGAACCGCAGGAACAGAAATCTAAGTTTAGATTTCAGTCTTTGGTTCTGAGCGAACAAAAAATTGCATCACACACTCTCCACTACTAAGCACACGAATCGACGCAGAATGGCGCGATACTGTGACATGCTTTGAAAATAAAGCTGACGAAAATAACAGGAGAAAAACATCAACAAAGAAGCCACAAAAAGTCACATTTCCTAGAACGAAGAATAAACGTTACGTTAATGTTTCTAAGTAACGCTCACACCCAATGCCTTCCTTACCACAACAACTTAATCCAATAAGAGAAGACTCTGTGGAGAATGAGAGAGAGAGAGAGAGAGAGAGAGAGAGCTGAATGGACAGTGCTGAGACTGAATGGGAATTTCATGCCCACAGGTCCATTGCGACATTACCACAGGCCCTCGTGTACCCTGAGAGCTCAGCTAATGATATGATCCCAAACAGAAGCACTGCTGCTCTCTGAGGTGTGTGTGTGTCTGTGTGTGTGTGTGTGTGTGTGTGTGTGTTTCCATTACTTTAATAACCTCGGTGTTACTGCACACTGCAATCTCTCAGCTGACACAGATGACCACTTCCTGAGAAATCTACTTTCCCTGTACAGGTTTATAAACAGTTCCCCTATTAGACATTACTGTGGAAAACAAACATTAAAATACAGTAGAGAGAGAGAGATAGACAGAGAGAAAGAACATCACTGTATTATCTGACTGTTTGGAATGCTATTTTTATTTGTACATTTTACAGTAAACATACCGTATTCTGCCTCCTGTTTTTGTAGAAACAGAACAAACAGGATTCAGAGCGATTCGCTAACGAATCATTCAGACAGACGGTAAACTGGTGTCAATTATTTCTAGAAAACAACCGATTCGTTTACAGCTCATGTCTGCTTAAATACATGTTATGCTACAGGCAGCATATCGATACAGATTTTCACGAAGCATAATTGTACAACTGTGCGGTATATTCACTATAGAAGTTGAATTATTGTGGGGTTTTATTAAAAACATACATTTTCCAGGCATTAAAAAATTCCCATGCTTTCCATGACTTTGGGAACCCTGTGGAATACATTACAAATGTTAGTACGCTACGCTGTTGCCACATGACCTCATGACAAATTGACATACTGTATGCAGTATTCACTATACGTTGCAGCGAAAGTAAAAGTAGTATGCAAGTATGCTATTCCGAACACAGCCAATAACACTTAGTTAAAGCAAAGCCACGTACAAGCAGCCTCTTCACACACACTGTTTCACTGACACACACACACACACAGCAGAGAGAGTGCATTAGCCCCTCTGCTCAGGTACACACTTGCACACTGTCCTGTGACAGCCATTAGCGGCGACTGGTGAACACAAACATCTGGACACATCTGTTCATCCACAACGCACCAGCTGAAGCAAGATGGTCTCTGTTTATTTGACAAAGCCGACAGCCGCACGGGCTGTCTGGTCTGTTTGAAACGTCAGATGTGTTGTTGAGGCAAAATGTGGGTACGATTTTAGCCCTTCAAAGTCGACACGAAACGCAGAAAAGTAACAGGTTGTTCAAATAGAGAGTTTTTGTGTGTACAGTAAATGTAAAAAAATAGTACATTTGTTTATTTATCAGCTCGTTTAAAGACACAGACGGACACAAAATGAGCGTCAGTTATAAGATCATTTTTATCTGACTGTACTTACTGTAGCAAGGCTCCACAGCACGAGAAAGGCAAACACTTTTTGAAAAATGACACCGAGTCCGTTAAAGGAGAGGTGGGGGTGTTTCTTTCAGGTCCTGTACAGATGTTTCACATCAGGCAAATTATCGCTGTCTTTCTCCTGCATTTTCCCTTTATTTCTCACAGTGAGGAAAACAGGATGAGATGTGGCATAAAAATCGCTATAATTGTTAATCGCCTCCGATGAAATTGTAAAAGCAGCTTGAGAGCAAACTAAGTAAACACATAAACACTCGATCAGTGTGCTTCTGCGCGCACACACACACACACACACACACACACACACACACACACACACAAACAGCTATTAACAGAGCGTGCCGTTAATCTGAAACGCCCCCCCACTGCAATTAAAAACAACAATTTTTTTTTTTACAAAAATGTCTTTGTTGTCTAGTAGAAACAAGTCTTAGACGTAATGATAAATAAACGGAATCATTTGCTTGATGATCTCTAAATACAAAACAATACATTGCTTATATCACACTGTGCAATAAATCACAACTGTAACTTCTAAATACAAAAGCCACCTACAGCTGTTTAGCTAACATCTAAGTACTATTCAACAATGTTTCATTAATTAATATATTTTCTGACATTCTGTGACTAACTTAACTTTTTTGATATATGATATATAATGTTAGATAAAACATTCTACTAACGTTACTGCAAGAACGCTTTTTTAGAACTTTAAGAGAACTTTTAGAGAAGGTTAGCCAACGTTCCCTGTTGGCTGGGTTACCGCCTTTTTCAACAGAGTAATTGTAGCTGAACTACTTTCAATAATGATTTGTTCGTGTTTTGGAAAGCTACAGTCTGAAAAGTTCAACATCGTTACTAAAAGATCTACAGTAACACTGCGGTCTATTACCAGTTAATGGTCGTGAAGATTGCCATCACAACTAAAGCGGCAGACAGTGGCCGTAAGACAACTGCGGTTCTCACGGTACCTGTCAGCTCCTGAGGCAAACATGGGGCTGATTTGTCATGCTAGCTTTGCCACAGTGAGCCGGTAGAGGTTTTACTGCGCGACTTCACGCGATTAGGTGAGTTATACGGTTAACCCGAGCTTGTCGGCCTTACGAGCAGCATAAAAACACTTCCAGCTGCCACAGTCATGATTGCAAATGCAATTATCTGATAAGCAAAATGAACGCAGACAGAACGATGGCGATCGGGAGCTGCGCGTCTTGGCAGCCGAGGTGTAAACTTCAGAAAACGTCGACGAAGCAACTTTGTGTGTTTCTTGGCTGCTGTTGAAATCTCCCAGCTGCTGTTCTGTTGTTTTTTTCTGGGAAGCACTCACAGTAAACGACACGCCGGCTGCTATCAGAACCTCACGAAACGTTTTGTGTCAAGAGTTTCCTCAAGATACGCGAGGAGTGTTCAAATGTGAAGCGATAACAGTAAACAACAGAGTAGTGTTTCCTTTTACTACAGTATACCGACAAATCTGATCTCACACACACACACACACACTGAACACAGCCAGCAGGTGGATTCACTGGTGTCAAACACGTTCTTAAAACGTTCCACTAACTAAAAAAAATAACATTTTTGATACATTGTCATGTAAAAAAAGTTCGACAAATGTTACTGTAAGAACGTTTTTGATACCACTAAGAGAACTTTAAGAGAACGTTAGCCAATGTTCTGAGAACGTTCCCTGTTAGCTGGGTTAACATAGATTACAGCTTCTGTAAATGCAGAAAATTTACACAGATTTCGAATCATTTTCAGAGGCCAAACACGGACCGTTAATTATTGTCGAAAGGGTGCCACTGTATGCTAATAAGATATACTGGGACACCATTGAAATACACAAACAATTGGTCTTCTTTATGAAACACGAACCAAACAAATTAGTTTAAATCAAGCCATTTTATATAAATGGAAAATTTTAATGTATTCAATTTATTTAATTCAACACTCTCAAACTGTTAATTAACACAACGGTCGACATAGAGCAACAGTTTGGAAGTTCCTCAACACCTTGTTTGTCAACTTGTCTGAATGTTTAGAAGCAAATGTTGTCTAAACGTTACAAATCAACTTTGCCTCCCACTAATTCAAATATACTTAGAAAGAGTGAACTGTCCTTCAGATTTGTCGAGCCGTTTTTAACAGCGGTGCGGGACTGAGCGAGACAAACAGACACAGACGTCACTCTCGACTGTGACTCTGCGCCTTCCCGTCATCTCCCCTCCATCTGCCGTCCATATTTTTGAAAGTAAAACACGCCATTGAGAGAGTCAACAACACGAGCCTTGTGTGAGCCAGGCATTCAGATGGGCAGCTAGAGGGGGGCGGGGAGGTGGGGGTTCCTCTAGAGAGGTGTGCTGGGCCCCGGCCAGCCCAGGTTAAAATAACAAGAGCCATCTCAAAAGTGGCCTGACATAGAGTTAAACGTGTGCCTGAAACATAGCAACACTGAACAGACAGATAGACAGATAGACAGACAGATAGATAGATAGATAGATAGATAGATAGATAGATAGATAGATAGATAGATAGATAGATCGATCCAAAATCTTTAGAAAATATTTAAATGTAACACCTTAAAATGATGAAATTCATTTGTTACCTATTTTAATATTATAAGAAAAATAATTACAGATGTATCATAAGAATGTGCTACTTCACACACATAAGACACATTTCAAAACGTACAGTATTAGGAGACGATACTCTGAAACAAACAGCACATTTCCAGACGCCTTTAAACAACCTTTATTGTCAGCGGCTCGAGTTCTCCTGCGGTTCCTTTGGATTGACAGATGTAGAGCAGTTTAATGTCATTTGGTTCTTTCGTTCCATCTGTTTGCGCCAGCTGCGCACCTGGTTCAGACAGAGCAAGGCTGAGTGCCCCGTTAGCAGGCGCGCTCTCCTTCCTCCTCGCTGTTTTGAAAGAGTCAAACTGCTAGCATTTTTAAAATGGATGAGGGTTTTGGCAGTCACCCACTCCTGCAAGACAGCTGAGGCTACACATTCCAGGCCTGGCACGGCCCGCCTGGACGCGAGGCCTCTTACAAGCAAAATACAGCGAGCCGGCCTCGACCGACGTCAAAGCTCTCTCTGTGCGCCGCAGCGGCCGTGCAGACGAGACTAATTAGAGCGAGAGAGAGCTAAGAAGTCGTAGATGCGAGCAGCAGGAAGGAAAACAACTCTCGGCGCGTCGAGTGCTCTGGTGCAGATTACAAATCTCTTAGCCTAGAAAGCACAGCTACTGCAGGTAGGGAACGACATGCGAGGAAAAGAATACGGTCCACTTCAGACAGAAAACCATTACCTTCACACTAAGCTGATGTTTGCTTTAAAGGAAATTTCAGGGAAAAATAATAAAAAATTAACTCATAATTTACTGACCCTCAAGGCATCCGAGGTGTACATGACTTTCCTCTTTCAGCCAAACACAGTTATATTAAATAATATACTGACTCTTCCCAGCTGGAAGTGAATGGTGCCCGAGATTTTGAAGCTCTAAAAAACTGCATCCATCCATCATAAAAGATCTGTACAACTTCAGTGTGTTAGTAAATGTCTTCTGAAGCACAACAATATGTTTGTAAAAGAAAACAATATTTTAAACTTATTGAGTGATTTATAGTATAATAAGGATCGTTTTCACGTTTGAATCTATTTCTTTAAGAGGTTTATTATCAACACTGGCAGACAGGAAAGTTCCACCTACTAACCTCATATCTCCACCAGGCCGAGTAAAGGAACCCTTAAAAAAGCCCATGGCACAGAAACACATTCCTGGATCTCTGTGGACCTCTATTTACATCAAACTACTTCCTATATTTAATGTACTCAAATACTCTCCCTCATCGCAACGGAAAACATCCTTAATTCCCAGGACGATATACCAGTCTAAATACAGACAAATACAATGGCCTGAGGTTAAGTTTACCACCCACAACCTGTGCTTAAAAAAACCCTCCAGATAAGACACAGTATCTCTTGTATGGAGCGCGGTTTATTTAAGACACTAGTTAGTTTATGAACTAATGGCTTTAACTTCCTGTAAATCCGACCCTGAGCTCAAAAACTCACGGTAAAGCCAACTAAAGTCTCCTTTCAACTGTATCAGTAGCACGAGTCATAAATACTGCATTGAGACCTTTATTAAAATTCCAACCCTGCATAGGGTTAGCCAAGTCTTTAGAGAGTCCGCAAAAGACTGGAGGGTGGGGGGGATGAGATTTGCTCGAAACAGCGAGGCTGACGTTCTGCTTTTTCATCACATTCTCAGACAAAAGGTCCATTTAAAAAATCTTACGTAACTCATATCGCACAGCGATGCTCGACAGTAATGACTTGTCCATCACTGAAGACGCCCAGGGCATGTACTCCACAGAGTGTGCCAACAGATAATGTTCTAAGTGACTCTGACATCACTTCCTGTTCCCCTCACTGCTGCCCAGTCGCTGTGGGCATTACTGAGGTAAAGCGCACTGATGGCAAACTGCCTACATCCGAAATATTTACTAAGGATGTCGGTTCATAAGCTTGACCTGCACCAGAGTTTGATTCCACTGTTTTTTATGGTGTAGTTTTGTTCTATACTGTGAGAGAAAGTGGGTTTTTCGGTGAGAAAAACCATCACAACTATCAGCTCCATTGTAGCTAGTTTACAACACAGGACAAGAAAATACAGTTTTACTATATTTACACCTTTGGATTTATCACCCAAACTTTACACGCACAAAACAGCACCTGCATTTGTCAGCTATAAACCGTTAAGCAAGATTTGCAGGGTATGCTAGCTGCTCATTGAAGATGTTTGTTCATAGATGAACAATAGAAGAGAGAGCCACGAGATGCAATGCTAGTTTTACCTCATCAACAGTGATTTATTTTTATAAAACTACAAACCGTGCACAACCAAACAATAGAGCGTGTCTTTACACGGACCCCTCAGCTAACAAATTTTAGGTCGTGAGAATGTTTCTGCAATGTTTCCATTGAGTAACAAAAACGTTACAAATGCAATTTTGCAAGTTTTAGAAAAGTTCAAAACGTCCAGTTTTTAGACGTTGTATTAATGTTATTGCTTGGTTATCAGAACATTGTGCAAACATTTTTAAGTTTTGTAACATTTTTAAAACGTCCCACTA
>JAZGTJ010011225.1:0-17174 GCA_036877575.1 Botia almorhae
GCGGCTCCTGAAGCGAGGAGGTTGGCGACGTCGGGGTCTTCCACGGGGTCGAGGGGCCGGCTTGTTGGGATTCTCCCTATGGAACTCCTCGGTCAGCGTTGGGTCCAGGATGTCACCTGAATTGACCCAGGACCGTTCCTCTGGACCGTACCCCTCCCAATCGACCAGGTATTGTAAAATACCACCCCAACGTCTAGAGTCCAGAAGTGCTCTGACTCTGTAGGCCTCCTCGCCGTCCACCACGATAGGGGAGCCCTGCTCACCGGTCGCTTCCTCAGCCTCCCTCTCCGGTGCGACAGCAGGTTTGAGTAGAGACATGTGGAAAGTTGGAGAGATACGATAATTAGAGGGCAATCTGAGTCTAAAAGAAACTGGTGTAATTTGTCTGATGATTTGAAATGGTCCAACATACCTGGGACTGAGCTTGCAGGATGGTAACCTCAAACGAAGGTCTCTAGTGGAGAGCCAAACCCATTGACCTGGCGTGTATCTCGGACCCGGGCGTCGGTGAACATTTGCCTGGGTGGTTTGTCGACGAACGGCGCGTTGAAGGTGCGTGTGAGCTCTGTCCCACGTCTCCTCGCTCCGTTGTAACCACTCAGTAACAGAAGGTAGTTCCGTAGGTTCTCCAGACCAAGAGAATAGTGATGGTTGGTATCCCAAAACGCATTTGAAGGGTGTAACACCAGTAGCAGGCTTGACAAGAGAATTCTGTGCATATTCAGCCCAAAACAGATATCTACTCCAGTCCTCTTGTTGGTTCTGGCAGTAAGTTCTTAGAAATCTAGTAATCTCCTGATTTAGTCGTTCCGTTTGTCCATTAGATTGTGGATGGTAACCCGAGGAGAGGCTTATATTTACCCCAAGTGACTTGAAGAACGCAGACCAAACTCTGGAAGTGAACTGAGGTCCTCGGTCTGAAACAATGTCCTCAGGTAATCCAAAAAACCGAAAAACTTTGTTGCACAGTATTTCAGCTGTTTCTAAGGATGATGGTAGTTTAGGTAGCGCTACTAGTCTACATGATTTAGAAAAACGGTCAATGATAGTAAGTATGGTTGTTTTGCCCTGTGATGGGGGTAGATCGGTAATGAAATCTATTGCAATATGGGACCATGGACGTTGGGGAATGGGTAAAGGCTGTAAAAGTCCTGCAAGGCACTGCTTAGAACTCTTAGACTGCTGGCAAGCTGCACACTGCTGGATGAACCGGACAGTATCAGCGGATAGAGTTGGCCACCAATAACTGTTCCTGAGGAGTTCAATGGTTGCATTGATACCTGGATGACCGGAACTGGGGAGGCAATGTACCAGCGAGAATAATCTTGAGCGAAAGGTTTCAGGAACAAAAATTCGTCCCGGAGGACAGCCCTCTGGTAGTGCATTCTGAGCATTAAAGCTATTGATTTCTGTAGTGATATCCCATCGTACCGGTGCCACTAACAAGTTTGTAGGTAGAATAGTTTCCTCAGAGTGTGGATTGTGAGAGCTTTCATCCTGTCTGGACAAGGAATCTGCTTTACCGTTCTTAGAACCTGGTCTATAAGTTACAGTAAATTGGAAGCGAGTGAAGAAAAGGGCCCAACGACCCTGACGAGGATTGAGTCTTTTGGCGTTACATAGGTACTCCAAATTCTTGTGATCGGTTAGCACAACAAATGGGTGTTTGGCTCCCTCTAACCAATGCCGCCACTCCTCTAAAGCCAATTTAATGGCTAGGAGTTACCTATTACCAACATCGTAGTTCTGTTCAGTTGGTGTTAGTTTCCTTGAGAAGTAGGCACAGGGATGTAATTTGGGTGGTTTACCCTGGCGTTGTGACAAAATAGCCCCTACCCCGGTATTTGAGGCGTCTACTTCTACCAAGAATTGGAGCTCTGGATCTGGATGTTTAAGGATGGGTGCCATGGTGAAGAGTTCCTTTAAGTGTTGAAAAGCTAATTCTGCTTGTGAGGACCAGGTTAATCTTCCCCTTCCCTGCTTGGTCATGGACGTTAGGGGTGCTGCTACGGTACTAAACCCTCTAATAAATCGTCTATAAAAATTAGCAAACCCCAAAATCCTCTGGAGCTCCTTGACGGTCTTGGGATGAGGCCAGTTTACAACGGCATTCACCTTACGATCATCCATAGCCACCCCTCCCTCACCAATGATGTAACCTAGGAAGGAGGTGCTAGTGCGGTGAAATTCACATTTTTCTAATTTCACGAAGAGGTTGTTATGAAGAAGCCGTTGAAGTACCATTCTAACCTGCTGAATGTGTTCCTCTAATGTTTGGGAGTAAATCAAGATATCATCAATATAAACCACTAACCATCTATCCAACATATCTCTGAAAATGTCATTCATGAAAGCTTGAAATACCGAAGGGCTATTGGCCAAACCAAAAGGCATTATGAGGTACTCGTAGTGACCTGAGGTGGTGGAAAATGCAGTTTTCCATTCGTCGCCCTCACGAATACGAATTAGATTATAAGCGTTTCTTAGATCGAGTTTAGTGAAGTACTTAGCCTGCCTCAATTGTTCTAGAGCAGATGGGACTAAAGGGAGTGGATATCTAAATTTAATAGTGACTTTGTTTAGACCCCGATAGTCGATACATGGCCTCAAACCCCCATCCTTCTTCTTAACAAAAAAGAATCCTGCTGAGACTGGAGAGTTTGAAGGTCTAATGAACCCCTTCTTAAGCTCCTCATCTATATATTGTTTCATCGCTAAAGATTCTGGTTGAGACAAAGGGAAAATTCTACCTTTTGGAGGAGAAGCTCCAGCAATCAAATCAATAGCGCAGTCGATGTGGAGGTAATTCTGTCGCCCTACCCTTGCTAAACACCTCCTCTAAATCTCTATAAGGTTCAGGAATCGTAGGGTCAGGTTGCGAATTAGATTCAGAGGACTCGTGTTTAATGACATTAATCTTCTGTAAGCATTCCCTAAAGCACGCCGGACCCCATCTTAAAAGTTCGCAGGTGCTCCAAGAAATGGTGGGTTCATGCTTTTGTAGCCAGGGAAAGCCTAAAATAATAGAATAGTGGGCAGAAGAGATAACATAGAATTGAATGGTTTCCTGATGCAGAGCTCCAGTACTTAGTGTCACAGGTTCTGTCACTTTCGTAGCCCCATCTCCTCCAATTAGATGTCCATCTAGCGCCTCCACTGAGAGGGAACATGAAGAGAGAGATAAGGGTATTAAATGAGTGTTCACAAAGTCGAGAGAGATGAAGTTCCCTGACGCTCCAGAGTCAATAAGTGCCTGTGTCTCAAAAGCTTTATCGGGGAGGTAAATGGTTACTGGTATAGAAAAACTGTTATTAATTGAGTTCTGAATAATTGAGGAACTCACCAAATGGCGATCTGATCTTGGCTTTATCGGGCAGTTGATCTTGATGTGTCCTGCCTGTCCGCAGTATAGACATAGAGAGTTCTGAATTCGACGTGATCGTTGCTCGGAAGAAATGTGTGTAGCCCCCAATTGCATGGGTTCACCGGTGGGTTGTGACGGAACAGGTGGGTAATGAGTTTGTGCTTTGGACTTACGTGAGCGTAAGAGATTGTCCAGTTGGATCGATAAGTCGATGAATGGATTTAAATTTCGTCCATCTCTGCATGCGAGTTCAGATTGAAGTTCGTGACTTAGACCTCTGCGATAAATGTGTCGCAATGTATCATCCACCCAATTTGTCTGAGCTGCCAATGTGCAAAAAAGCAGAGCATATTCTGCAGCAGTATCATTTCCCTGACTGATACAAAGTAGTTCATCAGCAGGACTTCTCCCTCCTGAAGGGTGGTCAAAAACTTCTGGAAATTGGCATTGAACGCGGAAAAAGTGAAAAAATGCGGACCTGCGCTGCCCCAGATAGCAGTTGCCCAGTCTAAAGCTCTTCCAGTTAATAATGAACATACAAAAGCGATCTTACTGGCCTCTGTTGGATATAAAGCGGGCTGTTGTGTAACAAACAAATGACATTGAAGCAGAAAGCCCTGGCATTTGGCCGGGTTTCCGTCATATTTATCAGGAAAAGCTAGCCTGGGACCAGAGGATTGAGCGATAGTCGTCAGCACAGGTGGGGGTGAAGCAGTGGGTAGCGCAGTAGACTCAGTCGCGCGTATATGGGCTCCCTGGAAAGCCCTAACAAGCTCCTCGGTTAACGTGGTTAATCGAGCGAGTTGTTGATGACGCTGGGCGAGTTGCGTGGCTTGCATTGATATATCGCTAGACATCTGAACGATCGCTGCTGGATCCGGTGATGGCGAAGTCTTCTGTAATGAGGAGTCAGACAGGTTAGGATCCATTTGCAGCTTTTTAATATAACGACAACAAATACAAGGATGAGGCGAAGACGTAATCAGAAACAGGCAGAGGTCAGGGCAGGCAGCAAACAGGCAAAAACATAAACAGGCACAAGATTAGGGCAGGCGGCAAACAACAGTAATCAAACAGCGATAATCCAAAGGCAGGCGGCAAGAATCAAAATCCAAAAACAGTCCAGGTTAAAACACAGAAATCCAATAATAGCAATCCAGGAATAAACGCTCAGGGCGTTTATTCCTGGGCAAACAAGACTTCGCAATTAATGAATTAATGTCCGGGTTAAATACTGTGGCTGATGAGTCTCAGGTGTGGGTTCAGAGGTGAACAGGTGAGTGCGGTGGCTGATGGGAAATGTAGTCCAGACTGGAATGTTTAGAATTCTGGGGATGACGATCTCTGCAGCCGCGGTGGAGAGGGAGCTGGAGCCTCCCTCGTAACAGTATGGGCATTTCTACAGACACCACAGCCTAGAGCAAACTCCTCTCCTGTGGGAGGATGTACCACATGCAGAGGACACTCGCTGCCTTCCAACTCGCTGTTTTCCTTTCGGTCCTAACAGGGGAGGAAGAACAGAAAACAATCTTGTAATGTCTGGACATTTTCTGGACAAGCTTTCTAAGACTAAAAGAAAAAAACTATTCAAACAGTTTATAGTTTACCAGCAGGACAATGAGGAAGGTCTCCTTTGGGAACACTGGTCATCCTCTGGAAATCATCATGACAGGCATTGCAAAAATGTGTTGTGCCAAAACAGAAGAACACAGCCACAGAGCAACAGTAACGGCATTTATATTCCAGGAAATTAGTGCCATGTTTAGAGCACATTTGCAACAAAAATCAAACATAAATATGTGCACCGCAGTGCATCAATATTTTTCGGTGTTTCTTTTCGATTCCTGTTCCTATCTTCCCAGGCAAATTTTATTACAAAATATTACTCTAATGACTTATGTTTAAATCAAATCTTTGCATTATTAAAACAAGTGGAACAAGTTAATGTCAAACTGTAAAAGTTTTAAAAGCAGAATCAAATAACAATAATATAAATGAAATATGCCTCTCCTTTTTACAATGTCTCAAACTACTATTATTCCACTGACCTGTGCTCGGGACACATCCGAGCATGCTCCACAGATGAGCTCACGAGGATCATAATCATCGCCTTGTCCTGCCTTAGCATCACAACGAGCTTCTCCCCCAAAATATGCCTGAAGGGAGTAGAAGCCTCAACTGTTATCACTGTTTTGAGACCAACAGCTAGAGACATTCCAGCAACGTCAATGTATTATGATTATGTTATTCTTATTTCTAAACCTTTAAATGCAGGGTAGGCAGTTTCAGAGGGCTAGCAATAGCAACCTAGCTTTGAAAGAAAAGATCCCACCCTTTCAGCATGTTTGTAAATTTCTTGCATATTCTTTGCACATTCTCCATCTTGCACACCCCTTGCATATTATCTCTTGCACTGCCAGGTTCACTTTTACTAAAGGTTTACTTAAGTTACAAAGTTATGCTAATTAATTTATTTAGTTATTTCTTTTATTGTTTATATTCTCTGTAAATATTTTGTCTTTGAAGCGGACCAGTCTTGCATGTCTCTGCTGTTTGTATCTTGCATATAACTATGTATGTGACAAATAAAATCTTGAATCTCTTGTATTATTTTATGGTCCTGCCACAGAATATAAATATTTACATATTATATTATGAATATAAATAAACCACTTTATTAGTTATGGCTCTCAGGATGTAAAACGACTGTTAATCAGCATAACTAAATATGTTTTGGTAAAATATCACCTACCCTGCCGTTAACAAATCTTGAATATCTGTGCAAACAAAAAAGTTTTTAGGAACATTGTGTGGTCAAACCTTTTTACACTTGAAGCAGACGTAGCAAGCATATCTGTTCATGGCAAATTCTGCTGGGTCGTTGTAGAATCGAGCTCCAGACATTGTGATGGCTTCACTCCTGTGTAAACCTTCATACTCCAGTCGCATCAAAACCTTTTTCCTCACATACTCATACAGCTCTCTGATGGGGTCCAGCAGATCTTTCAGGACGGAGTGGTTTATCTTGTTCTAAAAGATAAACAATAGACCAGGTTCTAACTTATTAGGGCCCAAGCACTGAAAGCCCTAGTATTTTTTTTAGGATTATTATTAGTTTATTCAAGGTTTCGGGGGTTTTGGGCCCCTTAACATGCTCAAAAACTATTGAAAGAGTCATCTGGCATTAGGTCTGGGCAGACGTTGGCACACTAAGTGGCCCCTGGCACTGTGCACAAAAAGATGTAAGAAATTTGGTATGTGTATCGTCTAGTCGATCTGAACAACTTTTGCACTGATAGCCCTTAGCACAACCCAAAAGTAATTTTTTATAAAGCACCTGCCTGAAACTTTTAAATACTCCTCCTAGGGATTTCATGTGATTTTTACCAAACTTGGTGTAAATAATGCCAAGACATTAAAGAATCAAAACTGTGAAGGGATTTTTGATATCTCAAATGGTGTTGCCATGGCAAGGAGGTAAATGTATGGCAAAAAATGGGAAACAGGAAGTCTCTAATATCTACAGCATGCATTAGGTGATTTATGTCAAACTTGGGGAATATGTTTATTGTGGTTGGTCGATGACATTAATATGACTATTGTGAGCCACAATCATAGCTCCACCAACTTGAAACTGGCTCTGTAGCACCCCTTTTGACTAAAGTAATGGGTTAGTTTTACTTACAAACTTGGTACATGTATTGTTCTCATCAAGCTGGATAACTTTCAAAACTACAACTAGCCCTGACCAACAGGAAGTGTCTTATCTCTTCTACGTGCTTTGAGTTGCATCAAGTTACATCAAACTTAGAAAATATGGTGTTGTGGGCTGATCACAATGATGTGGCTTTTGTAAGTCCCGGTCAGAGCATTACCAACTGGCAGCAGGAAGTTTGCCTCTTCCATCAGAATTAATTAGAACAGACTTTAAAATTTGTTTTTGTATTTAATGCATGTGACAACTACATATCATTTTCTAAGAAGTATGAGGCAGTGATAATGCCAGTAGTGCCTTGGCCCTCCATCCCTGCTTGCAGCTTAATTTATAGATTTCACAGTCTTTGTTACCAACCAGTGTTAAACATCATTTCAAGATTCACATGTCCTTTGTAAGTCTAGGACTACAGGATTTATTTATATTAATTAACTCGGTTATAAATAACAAAAATGTTAGCATGTTAAAAGGGTTGCATCAATGTGCTGATAATTACACTGTAATGAACACAGCACTACAACAACCCATAATGAAACGAGTCTTTACAGTAACTAAGGCTATAAAATGACCTAACACTACTGTCAGAGAACCACATGCCTAACCATCGTTTCAATCTAATTTTTTAAATTTTTTCTGGCTTTCCCTTGTAGAGGGGGTAAGACGCCTTGCTCAACATCCTTCCAAATGTGTCATATTGTATTTGATGGAAAATAATATTATAAATAACTGATAATAATAACTGATAAAAATAAAGACTTAGAAAATGGTGACAGGCCTTCCAGTAACGCGTGAACACTGATGGCTGCGTGAAAGAACTGCTCTCCCAATAAATATTTCTAAAAGCCCCCAATTATTTGAATATTGAACCACTTTTAATATAGAACACTGCAATGGAAGGCGGGGCAGGGATGGAAACAAGGGCAAGACAAAAAAAATCCCAGGTCGTCAAGATAAGATACAAGTTGACAAAGAAAAGGGCGAAACAGAGCCAACCGCTAGCCGACATGCTAACGCTAAGGGGGAAATTGGTCTGGAGAAAATACTCGAAGAGCTGAGAGAATTCAGGAAGGAAAACAACGAAAAACTGGAAGGGAAGATCTGAATAGCACGAATAAGAGGATTTAAGAAGCCGAGAATCGCATCACGGAAGCAAAGGAACAAATACAACAGACGGGAGAGGTGCTAGTCGAACTGCTAAAAGTTCAGACTCAGCTAGAGAGTAAGCTGACCGACCAAGAGGGAAGGTCTAGACGGATAACATCTAAATATACGGAGTACCAGAGGGCAGCAAGAACGGCTCGTCAACGATCACGTTCATTGAAAAATTACTGAAGGATGGCCTGGACCTTGATCCATCGACAGAGCTGCAAATTCAGAGGGCTCATAGAGCTCTGGGGCCCAAACCAACGGACAGTGCGAGACCACGCTCTATTGTTGTGAAATTCCTGAGCTTTAAAACGAAAGAAGACATTCTGGGACAGGTGTGGAGAAAAGGAGGTCTGAAGTGGAACAACGCCCGAATCAGACGTGACCACGATTACCCTCCTGAGGTTATGAAAAAATGTAAAGAGGGAAACTACCTCAGCACCGGAATATGTGGAGCAACTGAAAAGTTTCCGACGAAAATGAACGGTAACTGTGATGCAACCCCTGAAACTTTCCTAACGTTACACTGTCTGTTTATTTTGGAGATCAATACTGGCCGTATTTCTTTATGGTAAGTACAGTCATTCACGTAAACCTGGGTAGGTTTTTATTTTATTTTATCTGGTATGGTAAAAGTGGTAGCCCTTTTAAGTTTCTATTTATTTTAGTTCTAAATACTAGGAGATTTGCTTTTTCTTACTTGAACTATTATTTATCAAGCTGCTTTGTCAGTAAGGGCCCTTATTCCAAATTACAGGTTTGAGGTTTTTCCCTCAGAGCCAAACTACCATGCAGGCTCGAGAAAGGTCCATAGATGGTGGATCTCATTTGTGGAAGTCACTCGTGGTGTTAAAAACTTATTTTTCTTATTAAAAACTTAATTTTCTTGTTGAATGCTTTTGTACATAGTTTGATGTTTTTGTGTTCTGTTAAACTGCAGGGGAATTGTAAATACAGTTTTGTTAAGGTCTACATAAGTGTTAATGTAAACTGCATAGTACATGGTTTATTCAGGCTATACCTTTAAATTAGTTACATATAATACAAATGGAGTCCACAATCCCATTAAGAGAACTAAGATTTTGTCAAAATTAAAAAAAAATAGGGTTCAAGTGGCATTTCTTCAAGAGACTCATTTGAACCAGACTGAACACTCTAAATTGGCATTTAAATGGTTTTAAATATGTGTTTTCTTCATCACATGTTTCTGTCAGGAGGAGGGGAGTTGCTATTTTAATATCAAACAAGCTTAGATATGACCATCAGACCGAAATCAGAGATAAAGAAGGTTGTTATATTTTAATTAAAGGACAAATTGAAGGTGCTCCAGTAAAATTCATAAATGTTTATGTTCCTCCAGATAGCAAATTTAAATTCTATTAAAAAATCTTTAATATTATCTCAACTGAGGCACAAGGAACTTTAATTTGTGGGGGAGATTTTAATACAATTCTCAATTCAAAAACAGATACCTCTAAAGCCACAGAGAGATATGTAAATCTCTATTAAGAAATCTAGGACTGGTGGACCTTTGGAGAGATTTTCTTCCCCAAAGGACGGGATTATACCCATTACTCCCACCCACAATCAAAATACTCAAGAAGAGATATTTATATTTAATAAAGACAGACATAAGGTAATTAAATGTAGTATAGGAACGATGGACTTATTTGACCATGCAAATATATATGCCTTAGAATCTCATATTTCTAAAACAACGCTATTATGAAGCTGGGAGTAGGTCATTAAAACTCCTGTCATTTAGGCTTAGATCATTTAGGAAGGAAAAGACAAATTAGACTGTGGCTCATATAGGCCTATATCAGTCTTGAATGTTGACTATAAGTTATATACAGCAATATTGACTAGGAGAATAGAAAGATTACTTCCAGAGTTAATACATAATGACCAGACAGGGTTCATTTTACAAAGACAAACACAGGATAACGTCAGACGCACACTGCACATATTAAGACATATAGAAGAGAATAACATACAAGCAATAATATTGAGTCTTGACGTGGAAAAAGCCTTTGACTCGGTCAGATGGTCATATCTATATATAGTTTTAGAACATTTTGGTTTTCATAAAAATATCCTTAAAGCCATACAATTATTATATTCCAGTCCACAAGCTAGAATTAAAGTGAATGGTAGTTTGTCAAATTTTTGTAATCTGGAAAGAGGCACGAGACAAGGGTGCCCTCTTTCTCCCCTCCTCTTTTCATTCTTTTTTTTGTATTGTATCTTTTGACTAAAAACTAAAAACACAGCAAAACACATTGTTACACACTGAAATTTTCCCGGAAATATTTACTTAACTGTACATCCATGCAGCTCTCACATACAGAGAAATAATTATTTCTGTACCTGGATTGCCGGGGCAGCAGAGAGGGCCTCAGTGAAGCAAATCATACACATATCATCAGCATCCTGTTTTAGACAGGCTGCGGTTTTGTCACAACTATGAAGGCAGGGGAGATCTCCTCATTTTTGACCTCACCACATGGGTGACCACACTGATGAGTTTTACTGCAGGCCAGTTTTGCATACTCCTACACACGTAGACGTAAAATACATCTATATGCTTGTATCATATGTTTAACTATGTGAAAACATATGATTGTGACACAGGAAATGGCATTTTGAGGGTATACCTGATAGTCTTGGTCCAAACATATGCTTCCTACAGCAGACAGCTCCATACCGTTCTGGTCTGTCCAAAATCTCCTTTCAATGTCCAGTGAGGTTCTCGGTATAAAAAAATAATCTATTCTTGTGTGACTTCCATAGGGTGCTGAAAAATAAGTAAACTCCTTGCTCAGGGGATGGAAAAATCTCCACACATCTACAAAACCCAAGTCCCTGCAAACTGCATTTTAAGATTTTGCTTGTGGGGAGAGCGGGGATATTTTTGGGGGAAATCTATCCATAATAGGATTTAAAATACAATTGAAATCCCCTCCTACTATAGAATTTTCATTATTCATAGCTGAGAATTCTAAAAATATTTTAGTAAGGAAATCTGATGGGTGTGCTGGAGGGCAGTATACATTCATCAAAGAAATTCTGTGTTCCTGAACAGAACCTTTAATCATAACATATCGCCCATATTTATCATTTACCAAATTTTCCAATTTAAAGGGTACCTTCTTACTTATTAATATTGCTACACCTCTACTCTTTGATGAAAATGATGAAAAAAAACACCTGTCCGAAGCCACCTTGCTGTAGCTTCAAATGTTCTATATTGTCTAGGTGGGTTTCTTGGAGAAGTGCAATGTCAATCTTTTCTTTTCTAAGATAGCAAATTATTTTTTTCCGTTTTATAGGGCTATGGAACCCCCGAACATTCCATGTGCAAATTTTCAGACTGCTGTTTATCATAATATTAATTTATAACATGCAGGGATATTTGAGCTTTGTACTGCACAATTGTTCCACCAACTTCTGTACCAGAATGCACTACAATCCTTAAACAGGTTATTGAGCTGACCAAAATACAAAATAAATAACACAAACATGAACAAGCAAACATTATCAAACGAACTTGGGTGTAATCCTTGTTATTTAACTTACAAGGGAATTCCTTCTTATCCCTAAACTGGTCATCTACAGCCTCAAATGAAATGCATAACAAACAAAAAAGAAATAAGATGACGAGGCTATCCCACTTCAAAGCGCTCCTGTCCTTAGACAGATTTAAATCCTAACCCACTCGAGCCATCAAAGGCATGCTTGCAAATAGAAATAAAAAAAAACTTATAACATGGGGCTGTTAAGATATGTACTCTGTTTTAAAGAATAATTCACTGTAATGTCTCACTTATAGATAACACACCTGCACAAATTTACTCCAAACCGTCCACAAAAGCAGATGCTTCTCCTGGGCTACCCAGTTTCTTGGGTTTTCTGTCAACCATCACCCTCAATATTGCCGGGTACAGAAGAGCATAATCGACCTTTTTCTCCTTTAGCCGTGCCTTTACCTGATCAAATTCCTTGCGTTTCTTTACCAACGCCGCTGAGAAGTCATTAAAGAATAAGACTCTCTGCGATTTATCACCTCCGACGCGTCGTGCTGCATCCATAACACGTTGTTTATCCGTGAAGTTGTGGAACTTCAAGATCACAGATCTAGGGCGTTGATTCAGACCCAGTTTCGGTGCTAGCGACCGATGCGCCCGATCCAGCTTGATGCGCCCAGCTTTAGTAGTAATTTGAAGATGATCAGGAATCCACTTTTCAAAGAATTTAACCGGGTCCGAGCCCTCAGTCCCTTCCGGCAGTCCGACAACTCGAAAGTTGCATCTGCGCCCTCGGTTTTCCAGATCGTCGATATGGTTTTCCAAGTCACGCACCTGTTTCTCTAAGGCCGCCTTTTTACAGATGAAGTCACAGATGAAGTCAGGGTCTGACTTCCACAGATGAAGTCAGGGTCTCAGCAGCAGCAAGCCTCTCTTCCGCGTCACCAATTCGCTGACTCATCGTTTGAAGTTGGACTGTTTGGTCATGTATTGCTTCCAGGACCGTACTAATTTTAGTGTCCATAGCACACATGATATTCTCTGTCATTTTTTCCATTGCCATTAACAAGTTCGGCTCCGTTTCATCGACTGAGGTGCAGGATTCCATATTAGCTTGTTCAGCCTTGAAGGGTCCGTTTTTTGTCGATTTTATCTCTCTTTCCTAGGTTTACTACCAGCCGGTTTGGCAAAATAATCTTCTAAACTCATTCTTAAAACAAAAATCAGCCCTTTTGATAAGCTAGCAGGCACTTTAAAGGATAATTAATCGGAAATTATACGGAGCTCGTTCAGGTTGCGCCTAAGCTCTACTGCGCCATCTTTCTCCCCCCCTGGATGTGAAATTTAAGGCTGACCTGTCTCTGGTGGTTCGGTGTCCGTCTGTGGAGATGTAGGAATCGGTCACAGTCAGTTCAAAGGTTTCCACATGCATTACACAGAATGATGGCTGCGGTCTCCCCATCCTCATGGTTATCACACATGGGCTGTGAGTAAAAGTGAAGGTAAAAAGATAAAACTTACTGTCTTTAAAAGGCCTAATAAAAAAAACAATCAGGTTTAATTGTAGCCCACAGGCATGACAAAACTGTGTGCTGTACCATCTGCTTCTGCTGCCCGTCTTCGCCCATCCAGCGACCAGAGGATAGTCGGTCAACATGGTTCTGATCCAGCACACACAGAGTGGCCAACGCAAGCCACAGCTAAAAGAACAGAAACAATACAACCCTTCCCTAGTGCTTTACTATGTATTACCACATTCACAGTTATTATAAAGATTTTTTTAAATAATTAGAGTGCGTATCCACAAAGATAAATTTCTAGCTAATTAAAGTATTATTTTTTTTTAGAAATGTTGTGTTACTGTTGAGATCAAGTAACCTGTTTAAGGTGATATTGCTGAACTCCACCCACCAATAACCCATAAGTTGTGACATAAATTGACTGCATTTGTACCCGAGTGAAAAACTTAAGTTATGAGAGACTATTTCTTCAAAGAGCATTGAAGTACATCAGCTAGGATTTACATCTAAAAGAGATAAAATACATTAGATCATTCAGTCAGGTTTGATGAAAGTAAAGATTAAGATGAGGGCAATGGACTAGATGGGTCAATTGTCCCTTTCACACATGCTGTCATTACTGGTAAATTACTGGCAAATTACAGTTAAGAGATCATGTGTAAATGGAACCTTTTAAAAAATTACAGGTAAATCTGTCCTGCAATAAACCAGTAAGAGAATTTGTAACATTACCAGTAATTTACTGGTAAGGTGCTATGTGTAAAAGCAGAAGAGTATTACAGGTAAACTTACAGAACAACAAAAACACAGATTGCATGTGTTCTGAAACAAAGTGAAACCCCATCATGTTTTAAAAAACAACACCATTTGGCACTCACTTGCAGTTAATTGCATCACAGAGTTTACCAATATTTTGGTACCAATGTGTGAATGGGACATTACCAAAAAAAAGACAGCAAGCCATTGCTTGTGTGATCGGCACATTTGTGTATTTACCGATAAAGCTTTGCTGGTAAATTACCAGGATTACTATGTGAAAGGGGCTATTATTACTCACAGCAGCCATGTCTTTGACCAGTTTAATGATAATCTCAGCTATCTGTGGTGGAGTCCACCAGTCATCCACCAGTGATTTTCTCCACGCCATATGTAGCTGCACAAACACGCATAGAAAGACCAACAAAGTCATATAAACACTCAAACCAGGCCTGAATGACAAAAGCTGTTTTTCCATTAAACTAAAAAAAGGGAGTTTTGCAAAAAAAAAAAATCATTAGCCTTTGGACAGTCTTCTCATTTTTCAGTTTATATGGTCAGGGTCCAATATTACAGAGAAAGTTCACTTAAAAATTAATTATTTACTCATCCATTGTGGTTTAAACTTCCTATGGCTTTCTTTGTTCATCAGAACCAAAACTGATTTTTTTAAATGTCCTGGTTGTCATAATGGCAGGGGATTCTGCCCGGCTCCTCTCCAGCTTCAAAAAGACAAAAAAAAACTAAAGTAATTTGTGATGTATATTCAAAATGAGTTTCCTGAACTGTGTCAGCTGCCGCTGTTCATGTACATGCTCCTGAACACGCATGAAACAAAAGGTATGGCACAAATGAAACAAGATTTTCATAAAATAATTTATTTTAGTTTAGTTTTTTAATGTTTTTCACCAAACCCATTTGTATACCTTTGGAACACTTGGAATATACAGTCACATGGAATTATTTTATAAAGCTTTTGTGTCTGTTTGAAGCTTTAAAATAAGAAGGCCATAGGGGATTTGCACAATTCAAAAGTGAGTAAATATTGATTTACTGTCACATAAACACTGGCCAAGCAATAAATGCAAATAATAATTGGCTTTGGTAGATAAAAAGAGAGGTAGAGCTGGGTGTCATCAGCAAAGTAATGATAGGAAAAGCCATGTTTCTGAATGACGGATCCTAGAGACGCCATGTAGATGGGGAAGAGAAGTGGTCCAATAACTGACCCCTGGGGCACCTCAGTGTCTAGATCAGGGGTCACCAACACGGTGCCCGCGGGCACCAGGTCACCCCCAAGGACCACATGAGTCGCCTATGAGACGACTAAAATTAAATTTTATTCTGTTGCTATTCTTTTTTAATCACACTTGCATGTATATAGATTTAAAAATGACAATGTATAATAAACATATTTTTAAGATATTAAGTTTAGATAAGTTTAGGAGAGTAAGCTAGCGAGCGCAGCGAAGATGGGCGCTGAATGCAGTTTCTTACCCCAAAAACATGGAAGAAAAAAGAAAGAAAACGTATCACTTTCACAACGAATGGGAGGAGTTCTTTTTTACGACTGTAAAAGAAACCTGCGTGTGTTTCATTTGCGGGGCGACTGTGGCGACGGCAAAGCGGTACAATGTGGAGTGACACTTCACTACGTGGCACAAAAGCTACCATGTTAACTACCCACCGGGAAGCGCACTACAGTTAAACACTTATAATTTTGTTAAAAATGCAGCAGATTTGGTCATTAGTTCAAAATATGACAAGATTTATTTAAAAATATGTAAGTTGATTTTTCTTTAACATTACATAATTAATAACTTTTTGAAACATGGTGCAACATAGTTCAGGATTTGTTAAAAGGGTTTGTCAGTGGCTAGTGAAAATGGGACATTTTTCCTATGAAATGTGGTGATGTAAGTGATCATCTGAAAATTTAACAATTACTGAGATTAATAGAAATAAAGTGCTGAATATCAATATCTGTTTTCCACCTTGTTGTCATTGTTGATAATTATTGTGAGAAATCATTAACATGATCAGTGTCTTAACATAGATGAGTATCATTAATCATTATTAATAATGTATAACTAAAGGCAAACTGAGCAAATTTGTTATTTCAGAAGAGTGTATAAAACTGATAGCTCTTCGTATGACTCGGTACCAATGAAGTAGCTCTCAGTTTCAAAAAGGTTGGTGACCCCTGGTCTAGATGTTGCAGGTTGGACATCTCTCCCCTCCAAGACACCCTGAACGACCTGTCAGAGAGGTAAGATCTGAACCACCGAAGTGCAGTACCTGCCTAGTGATTCTAGCGTTGTCAGCAGGATCTGGTGGTTTACAGTATCAAAAGCGGCTGACAAATCCAGCAGGATTTGGCAGGAACCAGCAGGAACACTTGTTGTCCTGTCTGATGCATCAAGGTTTAAAAGTTTCATTTTTGGGTAAACTACCCAGCAAACACAGAACATTGTCTCAATGTAACCAACCTTTAAACAACAATGTAACATCCAAAAGGATGATGTTTCTACATTGTGTGGTGAGGTCGTCACAACACAGTCACAATGTTTAACCAGCTTTCAGAGCCAGTGATTTAGGGTGTCCTTAGGTTGTCTAGAAAACCAGTGAGCAACATGTATAAATCAATGACTGAAGTGTAAAAATCAGCCTTTTACATTTCAAATGGTTGAAATTTTGTTGGTGGAGTCTGTGCTGTAATTCACTGAGGGAGAATACACAAGTGTTGCGACTTAATTTCTGTCATTAACAAAATTAAAGCTAAGATTATACTAATTTGTTTGGTTAAGCTTTCCAGTAGCTCAGTGGTTAGAGCATGGCGTTAACAACGCCAAGGTCATGGGTTCGATCCCAGGGATTGCACATACTTAGAATCAATGTATAGTATAATGCAATGTAAGTCGCTTTGGATAAAAGCGGCTGCCAAATGCCTAAATGTAAACTGTAAGGGTAGTCTATGCCCTCTAGAGCCTTAAGCCGGGCCCAGACAACAGGATTTTAAAAATCCTCAGATTATTAAATTTGGTTGCAGCGCACACATCTTGACAGATTGTTCTCTAAAACCTTTAATGTGGTCATAATATAAGATTTTAAAAACATGGGGCATCTCACACTACAAGATATTATTA
>JAZGTJ010011226.1:0-17173 GCA_036877575.1 Botia almorhae
GACGATGTATTACATTTTAATAAGACACATGTAGGGCAGGGCACACATACACATTTTCACATACACACATCCTACAGCGATGCATGAGAATGATTCTACTTCATTATCAGACACATTCTTTTCCCATCGTTTTTTTAAATCCTTGATTAAAAACAATCATTTGCCATGCAGCAACATGCAATATTTAACTTTGGAGTGACTTATTTTATGCAGATAAACAGCAATGGCCACACAGCCATTGTAAGAAAACAAAAATACAAAATTGAATCAGGCTTATAACATTTTCCTATTCCACCCCCAACTTTATCTCCATTGTCATTTTTGCAATGTCACGACTAAGAGTGCTGTTGTTCCGAATATTAGCACCGCTGTGATTAAGTTTGCAAACTTCACTAATAATGTTAAGTATGTACAGTATGCAAATAAATAGCCTTTTTTACATAAACTAACTTAAATTACTTTTACTATTTACACCAACATGAGTAAAATTCTATTAGTAACTAGAACCTAATAACTGCAATATTTACTAATTACAAAATGACAAATTAAAAGACATAAGTTAAATTCTCACATGATCAGGGGTTTGTTCAACAGTGCAAGGAACATCTGAGCCATTGGAATTTGGTACCACTTTAACTTCCCCTTTTCTCAACATCTGGGCAGCATTTACAGCACTAAGGTCTTTCATGGCAACAGGGGGCTGGTGGGTTAAAAAAGGACAGAAATAGTTAGTTAGTTAATAGTTTTTAGAATGGAAGGTGTAAAACAAGCTGATCGAGAATTTGCAAACTTTGTTGCAAACTGTCATAGCAAGTATATTTGAATATTGTTCCAGCAGTCGACAGATTTGATTTTTTAACATACACCAATGGTGCCCAGTAGTGCAGGTGAAATGTAGCATCAATCCTTACAGGTAAAATGATCACTAATGAAACACAATGAAGTGAAAAGAAAAACAGATAAATATGCATTACCATTCAAAGACCTGGAAACATTTGACTAAATGTATGCTTACTCATCATCTTTAAAACCTATAATCCAAAGTCTTATGGTTAAATGACTGACATTAATTTAGTAGACATTAAATATAACGTTAAATTTAGCCTATGTACAAGTGTGTTTACAAATCAAAAGAAAAATATTCAAATGGATTTCTTTTAAAAAAGCATCAAGCACCATTTTATCAACAGCATGCATACTGTTGATAAAGTTTTGACAAAGCTAATATATACTTCCAAACATTACTTTGTCTTACTACCTAACTCCCCAACAAAGTTTTGATGACTTTACTATTCTTTTACAATTGTAAGATTAAGCAGATGTGTCCAAACTTTTAAGCAGTAATGTAACTCAAAAATGACAACATGGAGTAAAAATAAAAACAAACAAATAAATAAATCAATAAATTTACACAAATCATAAATGATAGTCCAGATGTAAATAAATATAACTAGAATGTAATTGTACTGATATAATGTAGTCCAAATGTGTAATGGATGTGTCAGATGTGTTCCTTTCTCTTTAATTGAGAACAAACTGGTCCTTACAGGTTCTAAATCTTGATAAGCATGACCTTCAAAGAAAAGTTCAGATCCGGGCAATACGTCTCGCAGATTGGCATGGCGGGTGGAGTGAGACCTGGGCACTTCCTCAAAACCCTCCCTGTCCACCTCCACCTGCTGGTCCTTCTTACTCATCTCAGCCATGCCTCTTGAAAACTCCTCTGTTCCGCTGTGTAAGTCCATGACTACAGTAAAGTCCACCTCAGCTTCCAAGCTTGAGGTGGAACTGACAGTCATGCTTGAACATTTCCTCTCGATGGCTAGATGGGTATCCTTCAACCCCGCTAGCTCACAATAACTGTCGTCCTCCAGGGTGGAGAAAGGCTGCTGCTGTTGAGCAGAGAAAGCAGGACAATATTGCTACATCAGGTCCAGCAAATGGCAAGACAGTGAATGAAACAAGCAGTGGTAATAATGTCGATATGGAAAATCAGATGTGTTTCTGAGCTGTTCATCATGCTTCATAATGAATCTGAATGAATGATGAGACAGATTTTTGCAGATTAATCGCTGTGACTCATTGTGGGCAAGACAATGTGGATAACTGAAAGCAGTGTGTGGGTTACAAAATGGCGGATGTTTTGAGAGTATATGGTTCTAGCAATGCCAAGGAGATGGGTTTGTTTCCCAAGATCATTTATTCCCAAATACTATTTATTGCATACACATAATACATTAAACGCTCTGTGGCTTTGAAAAAAAAAACAATCTTCCAAAATGCATAAATGTAATTAATAACTTTCAAGGAAGATTTGGGATTTTCTATAGGTAATTTTTAGGGGTTGCAGTTTATTAAGGTTCTACTTCAATATCAGGTGATTTTTGTAGATTTGGGGTCCTTAGCATACAATAGTTGGCCAAACATCTAAAAAAATATGCAGGAATATGCAGTTTTGATTGAGAATTTGAAAGACCTTAACATCATCCCCTGGTTCCTCACGAGTAGAAGCAGTAGACAGAGACTCCTGTGAATACAAGAAAAACAAGAAAGAAATAGAAGCAGTCTGAAGTTAGGAGTGTTATAAAAGTGAGACCCCTTGAAACAAACCACTCTTTGCAAGCTACACACTAATTGCACCATATATACATTCTTGAAGAGAACCGCAAAACTCTCTGTTAAAATTGCACTATTACTTACTTAACTAGTACTAATATGGTAAATTAGTGTGTGTGTATTTGTGTGTGTGCGCACGTGCAACCTGATTCTATTTGGTTGATATTACTTAATGAACTACGCTTCTACAGCGTTTATTGATCTTAGTTAATGTTAACTTCAGTATTTACTAATACAATTTTAAAATCCAAAGTTGTATCTGTTGACATTTATTAATGCACAAAGAACAAATGGGAACAGACAATGAACAATTGCATTGGTATAAACTAACATTAACGAATGCTGTAAAGAAATATTGCTCATTGTTTGTGTTTGCCTATGCATTAATATTTAAAAATTTAAGCTTATCATAAATAATACATTTTAAGTGGTTTTAATGTTTTACATATAATACTCAAACAGCGACAGGACAAGCGAACAGGACAGGGCAGTTTTTCTATTATAATAAATAAAACAAATATTTACATTTCATGCTTTAAGTCACCTGGTTAAAGAGCTATATTTCCTACTGCTTTAATTATTGTCATGACATTGATTCAGTATTGGTATCGAAATACTTCAACATAGGTATTGTACCAAAGTCAAAATTTTTATATACAAGATGTTTCGATTCTTAAAAGCACTATTATTGATTTTAACTTAAAATAATCAAACATTTTCCAAGATGTGAATTTATCATTTGGCTACTTCCTTTCTCTTAGTGGATTTTATTAAAGCCAGATCTCTGCTGATTATAGTTTTAAAAGAATATTTTAATCAAAGAAACCATATGGTTTAATAATTAAGAGGTGCTTAAGTGCATGGTTTTAATCTTAGGCCTGTGTTAGAGATTTTAGAAACCTGGAAAAAAGGAAGGGCCCATATTAAAAACTTAGACTTTAAAAATTTAGACATTCATCACATGATAGAACAAAATGCATGTATGAGTAAAGTTGGCCATTGAAAATGGAACACAAATCCATTTTCAATGGTCAATACTCTTGGTTAATACCAGCACAGTGTCTCTTTTCCAAAACCTAGTGGGCTTCCCTACTGTAAAGCAATGGTAACATTTTGAAGGTAACATTCTATCTGAGATAAAAACCTAAAATGACTGATTTTCAATGGTGAACAAAGGAATGGGTCTAACAAATTGTACATGTAAAGCACATGTACATGGTAGACTACTGTACTTCTGTGATGTTAATGTTTATAATATTTATAATCAACAAGATGACTCATCTGCAATCTTGGATTTTATTTTTTTTACTGCTCACTGAAATGCATTCTGAGGATTCATGCAATGCTGTCTTCCTAGACAAGAAATCCTCAAAGACAGCACAATTATGTGTTTTATCTTTGATGCCTTGAAATGAAATACAGAGGCAATTCACTAGGTTTTGGAACAGAGCTACTGTAATATTATAGGGAAAACAAAGTGAGTTCATGCCCATTTGTAGAGCCATAGCAAACCATGAAATGAATACAAAATGTTGCCTAATGGCCAAGCAAATAAATTGTTTCAACAATGAAAATGTAGTCATTTTAAATAGGTCAGTTATGCAGCACACACTGCACGATTAAAACAAGCAGAATGGCAGTAATTGAAAGAGTAATTAGAAGGCAAAAATGTTTTGCAACCAGCATCCTGCTCTCACATGTTCTTGCTCGAATACTGCAAACAATTCTGTTTGTGCCAACCCATTTCAGAACGGCAGTGAAATGAAGGCAAAGATGCGGCTTCAAACTGTCAGATTACAGCTTATTTTAAAAATTCCTTTCATTCCACAGCCAAACACGTTTGATTCCACACACAGACATTGCGCTGCAGTAACAGGTAATGCCTAATTTGGTTGCTTTGGTTTCAAGGGGGTTTTAAAGTATTTGGCCATTTCAGTAAATGTCATAGGCCAGATACAGCAAAATAAGGTAAAACAAATTATGATTGCTACATAAAATGATAAAATACAGTCATATCCAAAATGAGCATCCAACTCTTTTTCTCTTTCAATACAATACTGCATTCCTAAAAAAACATATACCTATGATAGTAATGAAAAGCTTGCATTGAAATACCACAACAGAAATTATTATTCAGGTTTGTGAAATGAAAGGAAATCTCAAAATGATGGCTGAAGAGAGGGGGTAACACAGCACAAGGCCAAAGCATTAAACCTTCTGGATGCTCTTTGGTCAATCCAATAGACACACTGATAATCAGTAGAGATTGTGGGAGGAATCAAGATAAGAGCATGTTGAACATTCACTCATTCATCGACAGGTGATGGCCTTCTCCAACCCCTCTCTTTACAGGCAAGCAGAGATTATGATTATTACATGTAATTATAGTTTTGTTTAGGGTACAAAAAGAAAAAAATAAAGGATGCGTGAGTCAATCTCAATCTCATGCGACACTTTTTTGTCCAATGACTGAAAATGCAGAAGATGCCAAATTGATTTACCAAACGGTGGTTCTTGTCTTCCAGATTTGGGTCTTTGCTGAAGTTGCGGCTGTTGCGCAGAAAAATAACTGATTCTCGTGCTTTCTTTGTTTTAACTGGAGGAGTCGGAGGGGCATTTTTTTGGTGGACTGGGGTTGAGATTGGTTGAGATTGGGTATCAGAAAGTCCTTCATCAGCCAACAGAAGATCTCCTTGGACCACTTTGCTGGTGTATTTTATAGTGTTGTCATACTGCATTGCTCCTTGTGGTGAACCCCAAATACTACTTGATGTTTTTTGCCCGGAACTCTTTGAAATATAGTGGTCTATCGAAACTAATGATGATTCCTTCTGACTTGTTTTAGCTTTGACTGGACTTGCAGCAAAGTTTGCACTACAATAGCTTAAATCCATGCTCTCAAACTTACTGGGGTTGAAGTGTCTCTCGAGAGATTCATTCATACTGTATCTTTTAAAGCTTCTTTTCATCAATTCTGAGTCTTGTCCGATATCTAATTCATCTTTGTAACCCTGACTCTTCACTCTCTCGGGTTTCAATAGAACAATTCTTGTTATATCTGTTCTTGCATGCCCTGTTACTCTTAGGCCAGTCTTTCTCAATTCCTTGGCTGTTTGGATCACCTCAGTGTTATCCAGTTCAATATTGCTTATCTTCTTCTCAGGACCCAACTCTTCCGTTTTTTGCTTGTCTATGTTTTCAAGTTCCTCTTTGTTTTCATTGTTGTCAATCATGATGACTTTCATAAGATCTAATCTGATATCAGTCTTGACTCTGAGTCTTAGCTCATCTTTGCCAGGACCATTGATTAAATCTTGGTTTTCTTGTTTGTCTTCTGTGTTCATAATCTTCACTTCAAGGGAAGGCTTCTCCTGACCTTCTGCAAACTTACTAGAATCATTGGATCTTGCTTCTTCTTTATTGGGAATCTGCAAGTCTTTTTCCATTACATTGTCAAACTCTCTTTGTTTTTCTTTAAGTGGTGGGCTGTCAGATATATTTGAGATTGGTTGATTTAGCTTTTTATTCATGGACGGTGACCATGTTGTTGAGGTGAGGCAGACCACAGTCTCCTCAATAAGTTCAGTATTATTGTCCTCATCTGACTCTACATTATCTTGTATGATGTTAGAGCTTTTGGCTTCTGTGTCATATATAAAGTCCCCTGACCTACCCAGGTTTAAGCTTTGAGATCGCCTGTCTCTTCTGACCTTACATGGACCATGTTCCTCTGTAACATCTGGATTGGAGGTCTTCTCTGTCTCAGGTCTTGATATAGTAGGTGAAGAAGCCTCTATGTCTAATTTATCGACTGTAGATAATTTAGATTTAGTCAGGACTGTTGATGCAAAAATCATGTCTTCTCTCCTTTCACTTGATTCAGTTGACTTTTCCTTCTGTGATACTTCCGGGAATGCAAAAGTCTCCATCTGCAACTGTATTTCTTCATTGTCCTCTCTCATCAGCTCAATGTGTATCATCTTAGTAATTTCTCGTTGCTTTTCTGCCTCCCTCTTTTTTCTTGGAAGGAGTTCAACGACCAGAGGAGGTGGAGACGTGCTAGCTTTTTTCTGCTCTTTTTCCTCCATTTCATAGTCTTGCTGATATGAATCTCGTTTTTCGATCAACACCCATTCCTCAGAGCCCTATTTAACAATATAAATTTAACAGGGTTAGTTCTCTTGATCCATGAATCACATTGCCTTGTCATCAAATCAGTAACTCAGTGAATTTATCAGTGAATGTCAAAGGAACCTCAGGTGAAGTCACAACAGTCTTCTGTATGAAGCCCTCCACAGAGAGGCTGTTGACAGGTTCTCTTCCGCCTGCAACAACAGCCTCCTGACAAGTGGCCAAGACCAACAGAGAAGACAGGAGAAAATCAACCAAACATTGCGTTACATTATCTAAATTATGCAGTATGTAATATTCATTACAAACAGCCCCCTTTAAGCTGTGCATGTCGTGAAATGCCTTCAGATGTTGCCCCCGTACAGAACAGAAACAATATATCCAGAAAACTGAATAATTTGTAAAATAAGGACTGTTTAGAACAATACAAGGATTTTTTTAGCTGAGAATGTCATAGCAGCAGCTACAGAAATAAAAAACATTACAATATTCTTTCCATAACAATATAATTCCAAACAAGGAAGTATTTTTTTGCTGTAAAAAATAAACCTCCCTGAAAGACAGCCTTTACTAAGAAGATAGAAAGACATTAAAAATGATTACATTCCATATAGTATATGAACAAACAAATATTTCATTCAGTTACACAAATCATCTGCATCATGCAAACATCATTCAAAACTTTCAAAATCAAAAGCATTAAAAATGCCAAAGAAACAATTCTCAACATCTATTGCTTCCAGTAAAAAAGGCATCAGTCAATACAAAAGTTTTTGACAATAAACAATAACAAACATGCCAAAAAAAACATTTTGTGCTGTGAGAAAAAATGGAAGTTTTAATATCAACCTCCTCTAGCATTCCCCAGGCTTTATTTTCAGACCAATTAATGAACAACAACTCCAAAAGGTATAAAGGTAACATGTAAAGGTAACATCATAACAAGTGAACTGACTTAAAAGCTTGTGATAAAGCTTCAATCAGCGCAATAGCATGCAATGTTATATTTGCCAGATGACGTGCATACATTATTCACGTCAATTGTAGATAAAGAATAAAACAGAACCAAGTGCCCACACACATGCCAATACTGTGTCTAACAGCCTAATAATAGCACAAATATGTTCTTTGTCATACCAAAAAGTCAAAGTAAGAAACTATAGATCTATGACCTTTATTCCCCTGATGCTGAGGGTCTTACAGGCCTCCTGTTGAAGTTTCATACTCACTGCCTTCTTCTCTGGTGTTCCACCTGGGGACGTGGCAGACAGGCGCTTTTCCCGGTTCATCAGCTTACTGCTGGGCTCCCTCAGGGCTCTCTTCAGCTCATTGATGCTGGCCTGGTGCTTCAGAAGAACATCTTCTGACTTGTCTAGAAACTACAGACAGCAATGGTGAACAAACAGCCGCGATTAAGAAACCATCTGGCAGGATTTTTATTGTCTAGTCATTTCATTGATTTTCATCATATCCAAAGTGCTATGAGGCAGGTCTCCTATGCTCTAAAATTGTATAATAATTGCATAAGGGCTGAAAAAATAATAACTTATTTAAATTTTAATAGACTTACAAAAAGTATAAAAAAATACTGTCTGTCTTATGCAGGTCTCACACTGAACACTTGTACTGTACTGGCTTACATTTATTTACAGGGCCTTGTTCAGTCTGACAGCATCCTATCTGCAAGTATGCTACAATCTGCCACATTTCAAACTAGATCAATAAAACTCTGAATGTTTCTAAAAACAAACACTGTGGCTATTCAGTCTTTAATTTGGCTGTATTGACTGGCCAAACTACAGAAAATTTAAATTGCACAATTAAATCTCTGTTCCAGCTTTACTGATTTAATCAGAAATGTTTTTACTTACAAATGTTTTTGATTGTTACTGCTTAATTAGAAATACATAAATACATAAATAATACATGCAAAAAACATGGTCCATATTAGTACACAGTACATAGTACTTTTCGTTAGCACTGCTTCATAAAATATGAGGAATTTTCTTAAGAATACTGGGAACTTATTAGTACAGAAAAGCTTTATAAACAGAATAAGCTTGTGGAAGATATACCTCCTGCTTGTGCAGAGGGGTTAATTCCTGCTCCAGGTGTAGAGAACAGGTAGAGGAAAGCGGCAGAGATGGAGGGGGGAACAGGATGGAGGTTGGTGTTAATCACAGGCAGGATCAGTAAATATAAGAGAGAAACCAGCACAGAAAACAACAACAGTTCAGGATCACACTGCATCAGGAAGGGCTAGGATGCATCAGGAAGGGTTAAGGAAGGATCTCAGCTAGGGAGGGCAACTAATACCACAACAAGTATTAGTTGTGAGATTAGTTACAATAATGTATTGGTCAGTACCTTGCATCTGACTGGTTAGAGTTAGGAATAAGGATGTCAAAAATAAGGATGTTTATTTAATTAATAAGCATTTTTAATCATATATAATTTAGTATAAAGAAATGTGTTTAAAAGCATATTAGCCTTTGCTATGGCATTGAAACTGGAGTATCTTTTCTTGTTATGAATTAATAAACTTTTTGTGGCAATACTTGTTGGAACAGAAACTGTACATGGGCCTTGTACATTGTTCACTAAATTGCTGCTTGATTTTGAACTGCTTGATTTTGTTTTCATCACATTTGTCAGAGCAATTTCTGATGTCAAAGCACCATTATGGGACATAAACACAAGGAGTGTTTAAAACAGTATGACAGAACGCAGCTGTTTAGGAAAAAGTTTTAAAAGCAAATTTTTACTGTGAAACTGTATCTTAAACACATGACACTTGTTTCGTGAGAAGCTGAGAAAAATGAGACAATGCAGTGGCAAAAGATGCCACACGTACCTTGACAAACTATTAAAAAATCCCTGAATATGCTTCAACACAGTTTTCATTTGAATGCATCATTTGAAGGGTTATGGTAAGGTAGGTAAAAATACAACGTTTATCCAATCTTGAAGGAACAGATTAGGTGATGTGCGTGGATGGGAAAGGGGGGTTGTTTATTTGTCTGTTTTATGCAAACAGGCATTTTCTTTATTTTAACAGAAGTGCTGCTGGTGAATAAAATAAATCTACACCTTGTTACATTGGAATCCTAATATTAATGCTTCAGAAAATTTTTGGTAAGATGGAAGAAGTGTAAAAGCAGGAAGTGTCAACCATGACAAAATTCAACTATTAACATGATAACTTTATAACACATAGATTTCTGGCTAAAGACTTTATACAGAATTCCTGTTTGCATCAAACAGAAAGTGTATATGCAGAACCACAGACAGCGATGCTTTAAAATACCTCCTGTTTATCAAGAGCCAGACTTGCATCCTCTTTTAGCTTGGGAAGGGTAAGGGGGAGATAAATGAGAGAGCTGTCTCATGAATTGCATCTCAGAAAAGTTTAGTTTGTTAGATAGAGTTAGAGGCATACATGACAGCGAGGTTAAAGGAACATAAAAGGTAAGAGAAGAAAGTTTGTAAAAAATCAGACTGTGCAGTTAGCGCTGAAGTATAGTAAAAGCAGGATTAGGATGTTTCTGCTATGACTAGTTCAGAGAGCCATTAGTTTTAGTGTTGGGGAAACTAACAAGCTACAAGATACTTACAAAAAAGCAGTTAAGATGCAGTTAAGCTACCTTTCTGAAGTAGTTAGCCACACTACACTTTACTATCAAAAAGTTTAAAGTAAACATTTTTTTTAGTTTAAAACAATGTATTGGTATGATTTTAAAGATTATTGTTTTATTTTAACTATCCAAAATACACACAATACTCAAACATGAATACATTTGAAACATTTTCCTGTAGCATGATAACAAAATCAAATAAAGCAGTAGGAGCACAGATCAAAATTAACCCCTCAGATTGTTTTTGGTTGCTTGTCACCGTTTCAATTTCACATGTGAATGTAGTTCACATCAAAGAACGCGTTACGGATTGGTAGCTTAAAACTCCAGACGAAGCTTTTTGAGTGGGTAGGCTTTTTAAATCTTGACTGTTGTATAGTGTTACAAACATTATTGACAACTGACATCACACAGTGTGACGTGGCTTATAGCTGGTGTCATGTTAGTACAGTCTGACAAACAACAATCCTAAGGGACTATTAAAAACCGTTTGGTGTGTGCCTGGCTGAAGAGTGACACTACGCTGCTTCAAAGCATTACTGGTTTGTCAAAACACAAAACGGAATGTAGATTTTGGTCACGCTACACTGCTACTTGCTGGAAAATATATTTAACTACTGGAAATGCCACATAGTTTTAAAAGTAACTGAGCTGCTGTCAAGCTAATGAAAAATTTAGTTAAGTTAGTGGCATCACTATTTGTAGTTAGCTACTCCCCAACACTGATTAGTTTGGACAGGCATGGACGAGTGTGTCAGTGTGTTTTTTTATTATACTGAACAAATAGCCCCAAGTCATTAACATTAAAAACCTGTGCAAGAGTTTTCTAGGGCATTTCTAAATAACCAATGTCTTTTATCTAATAACACTGTGTAGCTTTGATGTAAATAAAAACTTTTAAAAAAATAAATGTAAAAGTATGAAATAAATAAAAAATGGTAGAGCATTGCATTAGCAGCGCCAGTGTTACGGTGGAGGCTCCACCTCCACTCCACCGTGCCACAAGAGGGAACCCTAATACTGACTGGATTCCTGGCGAACTACATCTCCCATGATGCAACTTACCTGCTGCTGATCATTTCCTGTTTGTCATCCGTTCCTCATTACTGTTGTCTTTATAAACCGGATATTTACCATTACTCAGTGCAAAGTCTTGATTTGCCATGAGCATCATTGCTGAGCGTTTTTCCCTGTTCTTAATCTACACATTATTTTACATTGTCATACTTGTAATTACAAATTACAAGTATTTAATATAGTGATAACAGTTAATTATTCATTATTACATGCAACTAACCCTATACCAAACCCTAACCCTACAATAAGCACAAGGTGTTACTTAATATTACTCAGTAATTAAACAGCAACGAAGACACCATATAGTAAAGTGTAATCAAACATTGATACAGATTTTTGTGCTTTTTGACCCTTTTCTTAAATCGTTTTTGTTTAACATGTCTAATAATTATAATTCTTCATTATTATTAAAATTATAAAAGTAAAAAAATGTATGCAAAAAATTCAAACTTTGGAACCTGGTGTGAACAGGCTTTACACAGTAAAATCACAAGCATTGAATCAATTTTGACAGTTGTCAGTTCACTTAAGTTGAATTTTTACAGTATTTTTGACCTTACAGAAGCTAATCTTACGTGAAATTAGAAATCCTAAAATTATATAATATTATTTCATCATCTAAATACAACAAAAATACTAAACTGGTTGAATGTAAACTTGTTGTAGATAAATTGAAGAGAGATAATGCTATGGGGTAAAATATTACCTTAATGTCTTTTTTCCTGGAAGGCGTTGAGACTATCTCATCACTCTTGCTCTGCTCTTGATCTTGGTCCTGATCCTGGTCTTGGTCTAGACTGAGATCAGGTTCAGCTTCATCTCCAGACAGACACTGTGGCTGCTCACTCTCACTCTTCTGGGACAGAGCATCATGGATCTCACCCAGTGTGGACACTGGACACACATCAGTTGACTACTTAGAACTCATAATTCTAGAGTCTCTCCATTAAAGCAAACCAGCTATTTAAAACTATATGACAATGGGTCGTAACAGAAATCTCAAGTCCTTTTTATGTCATAGATCCAAACAAATATCAAACAACTTGCTTTAATAACCTATACAAAATCCTAATGTTAATCAGTAAATATAACATTGCATAATTAAAACACAAATTAAATTAACATTAAATTAATTGCCCTTAATACAAAGCTATTATTTTTTGAGGAGTGCAATAAGCACATATTATATGTCCATAAGCTTTACCATAAGCAAAGTGGGGTCCAAAAGTTACGTAATGTAAGTAATGATGAAAATCATGACGTACTATACAAATAAGATGTACCATAAATGCACTGTAAGTTGCTTTGTAAAAAAGTGTCTGTCAAAATGTAATGTAAATGACATATACTGTATATAGATTTGACTACGTAACATAAGAAACCTTACCAAGTGTACTTTCTCTTGTTTCATTAGCAGATTTTATTCACTGGTTTTAATCCCTAAATGTATTATTTGGTTTCTGTGGCTATTTTGTAAAGCTATTACATACAGTATATACCCACAGAGAGGGATTGCCTCATAATGTAATAACATAGAAGACAAATAAAGGTTACTAAATTTATATAATCTTACTTGCAAAAAGTTGATTTTAAAGTTTACTTTAAAACCATGTTCCTGGTGGGCAAGTCTAATGAAACACATCTAAACCAGCTAATCAGGATTACTACAAGGCTATAGGCAGGTGAGTTTTATTAGGATTGGAGCTAAACTCTGCAGCACACTGGCCCTCCAGGAACAACGTTCCCCATCCCTGCTTTAAAGTTATGGGTTATAACATAAAAAATAAACCAAGCCCGCTTGTAATAAGTTCCACATTATTGGTGATGAAAGGAGTTTTCCTTGGTTTTGAGGCTTTTAAAGTTTAATGAGTCTCTGAATTTTATGTCAGGGATGCCTCTCAATTTGACCACTCCAGTTTTATGTCTATAATTGCCTGCTGGCCAACAACAAGCCTACTGCGAGCTGAAAGAACAGCACGGACTACTGAGTCTGCAAGCTGTGAAAAAAACAAAACACTACAAAAATGAGTTTGGCCACAACACAGACAATCCTGCTAGTTAAATGCCAAGTAAAGAAAAATGGAAGAGCTTAACCTCCATCTAGGCTGCGAGATAGAAGATATCTCTTGCTAGTGGACCGTTCGATGTGTGGAGCAGGTCGGTCGATCAGAGCACTGGCCTGACGTGTTTGGACCTGAGTCCTCCCACTGTATCTGAACTTTGAGCCCATCACCAGAAAGCCCTTTGGTGGTGGCTCTGGAGATACTAGCCTACAACAGATCAATGCAGAACAAACTTACATTTTAGAGGTATTTATTGAACTTCTATAAAATCCACATCAGGAACTAGTACAGGAATAAAAACACTTTAAACTGAGGGGTGTTTTTTATTAAAAGGAAGAAAGAAAACATCTCTTAGTTACATATATAACCTCAGTTTTCTGAGGAAGAGAATAAGACAAGTGTCTGGTTTGATGCTATGGGGGAACGCCTTAAGTGTATGACTGGTGCCTGAATCTCATGTCTAATTACACCCATCTAATTGGCCCATGGCAATGCTTGATATGCATCAGGTGCATCCACTAGTATATTAGGGCATCCGTAGAGTGTGTCAGCATTTTTTTTGTCTGAAGATGTAAACAGGCACCCCCCTCCTTTCTCAAGAAACAGAGGGTACATACATAACCTTTCAAGGAACTTGACACTACATCTAATTTAATGCTATGGGGCGCTGCCTTTGAGAGGGTTAGCTTAACACAAGCAAAAGACTTTCCAGCCTGTCACCTGGGCTGACAAACATACTGGCATGCAAACTCTTCCTCAAGGGGACTAAAGGAAATTCAAAATATGGTTCCTCCTGTGACCTTGTGAGGATCCAGGAAACTCCAATAATACAATAAGGATGGATGTAAAATGGACACCAAAGCAATTTTTGGGGGTTTTCTTAGATCTTTCTCAGATCTACATGAACCAGGGATACATTTACATTTAGGCACTTAGCAGATGCTTTTATCCAAAGCGACTTACAAGGTGAGGAAAACAATGAAGCAAATGGCTTGTACTTGGGATGGCCTGTAATAGGAATGTTTGAGGTGGAGCTACAACCCAGGTCACTTAGTCTAGAGACATGTAACCAGCCTACGCCACAGGCCTGCCATGAAAAAGCTTTAATAGGGAGCGTCACAGAGACTGAGGTTCAACCCAATAAATCGCTAGCCAAGAGGGGCTCGACAATGATGAGCTACCAATTACCCCCAGCACACAGCTATTAGCTATAGCGGTTATACAGGGCCACCTACCAACAGAACCCAGTTACCTGGCAAGTTGCACAAGCCTTATTGCCCATGTGATTGTAACAATAAGCTGATAAGCCCTCACTGAACCATCAGAATAGGCAGAAGATTTTAAACATGTTGCAATAGTCTTCACTGGTCCAATATTTAGGGCCCATTCAAGTGTTTATGCAACACTACAGGATAGGGAAAAAAAGGAGGGATCGTACCACTCCTGTGTTCTGCCCTATGGTGGGGAGTAGTGGGGGCAGCGATGCTCTGCTTCTGGCCCCACCTCCAGTTCTTAGACTTAGACGAGCTGGGTATAGGGGAATTAGATGAGAATTCCGCAGTGGGATATACTTCTCAAAGGCCTGAGACTGCGTACTTGCTACTCTAAACTTTTGAAGCACCCTATATACAGAAAAAAATAGCTTGAGGGTGAGACCAGTCTTTTTCTTTCTTCTTTTTCAGTATCAGCCAAGCTTATGCACAGATGTCTCTTAGTGGCCAACATAACTGCCATAGAGTGTCTTATAGCAGCGGCCATGCATTTGGCGGCCTGAAGAGTCAAATCAGTAGAACGGGAGCAGCTCAGCAACCAGGTTAGGGGAAAGCCTCTCCCCCTGATCCAAGTCCTTGAGCAGGTCAGCTTTGTGTGCCAGTAATATGGCCTTTGTATGCAGCGCAGCACCAGCCTGACCCGCTGTCACATGCTGTACCATTCAGACAATATGAGACACAAAGTGATCCAATTGTCAGTGTCGGAGCCTGCAGTGACAGGCATGCCTGCATTCCCTCTACATTCGCAGAATTCACAAATGAATGTTAGGGCTCGCAAAATCGCTATCCCGGCGTCCCGGGGCTATCGTGTCATCTAGTCGGGCTACCAAAATGTATTTCCGCCTTATTAGGAAAAATATAAAGCAATGTTTTGCATTCTCTCACAAATGTGGTCGGGTAACTAATGCTGTATGTAATTTTCAGGCATTGGGGAGCCACTATCAATATGTGGGGTATTGAAATCACGTTTAAAAGCGTGCTCATTTGAATGGCTCCTCAAGACACAAAAGCTAACAACGCGCTTTACAGATGCACTAATATATTCACAGATGCACCTGATGTGTATCAAGCACTGCTGGACTGATTAGACATGAGATTCAGGCATCGGTCACACTGAAAGCTCTCCCCCATAGCGTTAAACAGTGTCAAGTTCCCTCGAAAGGGAACAGATTTTTATATTTTCTGAAGAAAATTTAAATGCTGATTGCTTATGTCAAATACACTATTTTGCTAGGAAATTCAGAGCTATAAAGTTGTTAATATGTTATAATAAGTGGTCATCAGGTCATCTCTATGTGGTTTCCAGGGTGTTCAGGGAGACTGCAGGGCAGTGATTGGTGGTTATTAGTGTGTTTAAGTGCTTTCTTACTAGTAAAAACCAGACCCACTGTTTCTGGTGGGTTGAATGGTTTTGCACATGGTATGAAATTATTTCTTTTTTGAGGATTTCTTAGCATAGTTAGCTCATGTGCTCAGCCATGCTGGGTATTGCCTAATCACATGACAAGACAAGATTGATCACTTGTCTGTTGCCAAGGTAATTCAAGGTAAGTTTCTCAGTAGGTGGGCAAGTTCCCAAATATTTAGGTGAAGTAAACAAAGATTTATCAAAATGCAGCAAAAATATATGAAACTAACAGAGTAAATCAATTGGACAACAGACAAAACATCTTAGGCAGTAGAAAAAATATTTACTCCACCATATGATTTAATTCCACCACAATGGAAACTGAAATTGTGCCAACAGGACTAGATTGACTCGGAACACAGTTTTGCAATCAGTCCCATTTGGTCTTAGGGTGGAAAAACATTTTATGATTTTTATTTTGTTTTATGATATCTTTTTATTTTGGTCCCTAAACATGGCCTGGATTCCTCCTTCGGTGTAAGTCTTTGAAATTTTTTTCTGCTTGGGAAGATGAAACAAAACCTAAAAGGTAAAGCTAAAACAACAGAAAATAAGTGACTTTAATCTTTTAAATGTCCTAAACACAAAGCTGGTTCACCTGAAAAAGGTGTGGTGTTCAATGCAGACCTTCCATAGTCTCTTGGCAGCTCTGTGGTTGGGAAGCTTAAAACCAATGGTGCTTTCAAATTGTTCATACTGTCAGATAAAACAAGGAAAAGAACAAATCAGATATCTCCAGTCTAATGACCTCGAGAGAGATACCTGCCCTGAGATTCTCTGGGGGAAGTAAAACAGCCATTTTTCAAACGTAGGAGATAAACAGTGGAATTTAGTGGAATTTCTATGGCTTTCTGGCACTCTAAGCACTCTATATCAATTCAATTCAATTCAACTTTATTTGTATAGCGCTTTTCACAAAAGGACATTGTTACAAAGCAGCTTTACATGTATGATAAATGTACACAGAACACA